>SNQJ01S0001090.1:590430-616723 GCA_010110895.2 Picea sitchensis
CACTTCTTCTTTGACGAATCTTGCTAGGTCATTCTCTTCAAGAATGAGACCAATCCTATACTTCCAGGCACAGAAGTTTTCCACACCTTCTAGCTTGTCAACAAGCTTAACGCTTGCAGACATCTTTTACTCGAGGCTGGGAAAATGTCCAAAAATGAAAATGTTCAAAATCAAATTATGAACTTACCAGGAGGTGCGCTTTGCTGAGGCAAGTAGCCTGGTGTGCTTGGATCTGAGAAAATACAACTTTTACCCCTCCAAACTTGATCTGCGGATTTCTGGACTGGTGCTTCTGGCTTTCTGGTACCTCTGGTACTCCTGGTATTTCTAGTTCTCTGGTTTTCTGGTACTTCTGGTCCTTTGTGAAACTAGGGTTTCACTTTCCGAGAGATCTAGCCACTGAAAAGGTGCGTTGAAGGTGTCAAAATGATCCTTGGGGGAGGGCACACTTTTCTAGATGGTTTTAGGGCTAAAATACCTCACCAACAAAAAGCCCTAATTTGCATGTACGGCAACAGTGACGTTTTTCACTTTTCTCTTGTGAAAGATGCTCTCTTTAGCTTGGCTCTGATACCATGTTAATGTTTAAGCCATTATTATAGTTCTTTGCATTTCAATGAATAACAACAGCATAAGATAGGATCACTGAGAAATACACAATCACAAGAGACACATCATTTATCCTGGGAAACCCTCATGGGGCAGAAAACCCAGCAAAACTTCCTTAATATAGATAGCCAATACAATGCCAAGAGATAACTCAAACAAGTGCAAAAATTCCTCTCCCAAAGATGCGCCTCTCTCTCTCTCTCTCTTCTCCAACTGCAGCTCTGAATCTTATCTCTCAATGAAAAAGTGAGTGTATGTCTAAGTGAGGTGCTAGCCTCCTTATTTATACAAGTTTGGCACATGTGGAAGTGTCTTTTCACTGGCAGGGCCGACTTCTTCTTCTGGGTGGTTATAACCACCTTTATTATATTTCGGGGCTTCTTTAATATATTATGGGGCCAACTTCTCTTTCTGCCTATTACAATTACATTATGACCAATCCACAGAAGGGGATTTGGTCCTTTACAGTAGCCGACATGATCACTCCACAATGGGGATTGATCCAATGAATAATATATCAAATAATAATTAGAATACACTTTGCAGTTACATTATTTCAACAATATGATTCCCACCATTTGTATTCAGTTATTCATCTGAGGTGTCCTCTCTCCCTGGTTCTTAACACTAGATGGATCTCAAAGGATCCAGAAGAATGTTGGGTGAGGCGTCTGCACGGTGTTTGGACTATACAGTTGTCTTATACGCTGAGAGTGTTTGGATGGCTTGTCACTTATCAGGGGCTTTTGTCTAAGGCTAGGTTGGCCAAGACTGGTCTATCAGATATCCTCTGTCCTGTTTGTCAACACCCTGAGACAGTTAGGCACATTAACTAGGACTACCAGTTTGCTAGGTGTTGTTAGAGTTGGTTTGAGGATCGGCTTTCAGAGCTTCTTCAAGGTAGGGTTCACTGATGGGCATCGTTGTTTGGCAATGGCCGAGCTTTTGTTCATACAGACTTTTATGGGATTTGACATTGTTTCAGGATAGTGGTGCTTTTTGTTTTATGGAAGCTGAGGTGTAAACTTGTTTTTGATCATGAACCTAGCTCCTTGTCTGCCTTCAGTTCGGTCTGGAAGGATGAAGTTCATCGTCAATTGTTGGCAAAAAGAGTTTTGTTGATCAAAGATGTTCAATCTTTGGATCACATTGAGTATTCTGCTTTTATTTCTGCCTTAGTAGCTCTTCGGAAGAGATTATAATATTCATTGTATATACCCTTCCACTTTTTGGTCTTCTGTTTAAATATAAGACGTATTTTTCAAAAATTTAAAAAAAAAATGTTCACAAATAAAAATGTGAACCCAAAGAAAATATTGGCTCAAGCATAGAAATAGGTGTTGGCTTAGCTGTGAGGTTAATTGACTATTGTCTACTTCCTGACTATCATTTAGAATATTTGAGCACAAAGAACCATACTAAATGAAGGCTGAAATGAGGCAACAAGATGTCAGTGTAAATCAATAATTGGATCATGAGAACAAGCGGATATTAGCTTGGCTGTGAAGTTGATTAACTGTTATTGGGCCAGCTTTCTTTCTTATGTGGCTTTGCTTGTTTTGACTTCACCTTCACGGTTGTACTCAATCACAGAAAAAATTTCCATTATGCATTTATTTCTACTCTTTTATTGTGCGTTTATTTACTTTATTTCTGCTCTAGGGTGTTAAAATTTTGGTATGCTCGGTTTACCGTAGACAATGTTACTCCATTGTCACCCAACCATAGGAACTTACACGTACCACCCCCGAGCACAGTAACCTTTTCTTAGATAGATTTTTTGTAGTTGTATTTTCAAGTCCCATTGACCTATTTTGATCACTAGTGGACATTCTTTCTTTTTCTCTTAATTATGACATAGAACATATGGGCACAAAGAACCATAGTATATGAATGCTAAGATTTGGCAACAAAAGGCGAGGGAGGCACCCCTCACATGGACATATTGATAGGGGCAACTTATAGATGAACACTTGCCAGCAGTCACTATATGCAAATTTTCATTATATTAACACAATAATACAATATGAAGCAACTTACAAATTTTCAACACAAAAACTAAAGATGTCATTAAGGTGGTGGCCACATGGAAGGATCACTACTTGATAGGAAGCTTACAATCATTGACATCGACCACTATTTGGCTGAGCATGGAGCATACTATAATAGTACATATGCAAATAGTAGAATAAGTGTAAGCATTATAACAACAAATGGTGAGTTTTGAGAAAAGGGTGTTATCTCCTTTTCTTGTGACAATTTAATAAGCATTCATTTTTTGTTTAAAATACAATATAATGCTTCTTCAAAAGAATTGTTACAGAACTTGGGGAGGTCAATCAGTAGCAGAAGAATCATAAACTATTCAAACTGGTCAAGGGTTGTAGTGCCTTTATAGAATGAGCTGCTACATCAAATCTGAGGCAAAAGGATTCTTCATGGAATACATGGGCTTCCATAGCAAGATTCCTCAGAGAGTGAACAATCAATGGCTTTCTATTATAGCTGTTTGAACTTGAAGGACCCAAACAGTTTGATTGGTACAAACTATAATATTATAGCTTTGACAAAATGCAGTGAAATTAATTATATGATAACATTGGATCACATTAAATCACAATATATTTTAATTAAGATTACAAAGAAGTTAGATTAAATTGAATTACATTTCCAATTCTTTATTTAAATTGAATTACATTTGTTTAAATTGAATTTAAGTTAATCTTAAGATATATTATGATAAATCACAATAAATGTATGTCAGTCTATAGATTAAGTTATAACACAGATACATTTTCAAAAAATACCGTTTTGCTTTCTTTTTACTGAATTAAATTTTATTGTCTTTCCGGTTCCATCATATTTCTTCTTCTCTTTAACATGACTACTATGCATGTAAGTACATACCTAAGCACCATTAAAATAAGTAATGCAGGTGCCACCAATGCAAAGAATACAGCCAGACACAGTTTCAACTAGACACACAATATCAAACCAAACAGCTGCGCAGATGCAACCAGGGTGTCACTAAGGCTACAACCAAAATATTTAGTGCCAGGTGGAAACTTGGTTTTGAGTGGTGGATTTGGTTCAAGATTGCGATCAATGAGTTTGGATCAGTGGTATTAGAAAAGCTGAACCTATATTGAAGTAATATGGGTTTTCATTCAGGAAAAGAGAAGGATTAGTGGGATCAGTGGGATTTGGATCATGTAATATGTATATGGGGAAAAGAGAAGGATTATACTCAATTAAGAACTTTGTGCAAAATAGCCATACGAGGTCGGAAACATGGACAAACAGCAACTACAATTATTGTTTTGATTAGATCAACCTTTTGCAATTTGTTCCTGCAGTTGATTTCGTGTTTGCTTCTGTTTTTTCAATGTTCTATGTGGGGCTATGAATCAGACAAGCAAATACCAGTAACGCATGTACAAGATAAGCAAGACTTCCAGTTGGTTATTGGACTTGGTTGTATGTCCTCATGAGAGGTATGACATGCACAGGTAAATAGACAAGCACGTCAGCAATTGAGTTTATATAAAGAAATCCAGTAGAACTCTACCTTGGAATGACCAGAAGTGATCAAAAGATCCTCTCCATCTATAGAGCTAGAAGTTACAGAAGCTTGTTGCCCACCCATGCTGCACAACATCAAATTGATTAAAACAATCTGACACAGAAGTTAAACAAAACAAATTACATGTCCATTGCACACCTCTAACACATGCTACGTGCTTGAAATTTATAAGGAATATGGGATAGAGAAGCATATTTAAAAGGAAAAAGAAAAATAAAAAATTATAATGATAATAATAACCAACTCCATGATACAAAAGGCTGATATATACAGTATAAAAACTAATATCGTACAATATAACATGTATCATACCGTGATGAATAAAGACAGACAAAATGGCAAGCATAGAACTATGATTTGGAATTCGCTTTCAACGGCATAAAGAAAGTTGATAAAGAAATCATCTAAGAGCTTGTTGGCTGAAAGCAACACTAATCACTTCTATAAAGAAATATTTGAAGAGATGCTTGACTTAAAGAAAAACCAGTATTTCCCTCTTCTGAATCATTGTCAGTATCACCAATATAAGTCACAGACGAGTTCAGTACATCCAAAGGAGCCTAACTAAGATCTAAACTGTGTAAAATTGGTAAACTATGTAAAATTGGGGTGGGGGAATAAGCTTACCAATCATTTCCTTGAGAAAGAAGCAACTCTCTTAGAGCATCTCAACACTAAAATAAAGGCAGATTTACTTACCAGATAAAAATTGTGGACGCTGTTACCACCATTATACTCAGGTCTTGTAATCCCAATGAGAACATGAAGCACGCTCCTTTGTCATGGATGTCAATGAAGTAATAGTGCCAACAAAGTTTAGGTCTGACCAACCAGGCTTAGGAAGGAATCCTTAGATTAAATGAACTCACTAATGCTCTGAAACAAAGATTAAATGAAAATGCCCTAGCCTTAGCAGCTTCCTTTCTGAATTCTCATGAAGTTTTACTCTTCCCATTGCATATAAGGAATGCCTATCACAATCTCTCAGAAGGTTATCCAACTAAGCTACCACAATACTGCTTAATGTGTTGTTATGGCAGATTGTTATGCCATATATATTACAGTTCTCTTTGTACTCTATCTTTGGCCCCACCTTTATCCAAGTTGGCTGACATCAAGAAAGCACCCAGTACAACCCATTTTCCCATCATTAGTTCCTTCCTGAACCTATTTCAATGATCATTCTCTCAGTCATCAAACCCAGCCAAGCACCACAATTCTAGAGAATTGCTCCAGTTTTCTGTATTGATTATGTTACATTCATGGTTTATTCATTTAAATAAACATTTGCATAGTGCAAATACTTAATTCAACATGACAACTTTTGGAACACACAGAAATCAGTGAAATTGAGGGATATTCTAATATGGATATGTATTCATATGCGTGTGTGACTGAAACTACAGAATTGGGGTTTGTTACAGTACAGAAAATACAAGGAAACGAAGTTTCCAGTTAAGAAATGTCTGGAAAATGACTCATAGATGTTTCCTGACACGTACAAGTATATATATTCTGTTTTTGTACAGTAAAGATAGTTTTTTTAATCTTTAGGCATGGATGGGCCCTCAACTTAGAAACTAAAAGAAACTGAAATAATTAATAAGGCAATAAAGCGATTTCATGCTTTGTTTTGATTTGGATGCACCTGACATGGTACTTTGAAGGACGCCCCAGGCTTTCACCCAGGACGCTGTGCCTTTATTGCAGGATTATGGCACATGTGATGCAGATCATTGAGCCATTGGATGGCTTGACACACTCAGATGTAGGCTCTCACATCTTCTGGACCTTGGACGACAGACAGATGGGCTTGTGGTTGCTAGATATGGTCATGGTGGCACAAAGATGGGCAGAAAGCCTACACCTTGGGCTCTACACCCCAAAGACTATCATGCATTGAATGGAAGACGTTGCACCGGTAGATGGTTGGATGACATACACCCTCCTCCACCTTGGATGCCATCCTTTACACCTTGGACGTTGGGCCTTTGGATGATGATGCAGTGTTACCAACATCTCGATAATATCTCGATGTTGGCGATATTATCTTCAAAATCAGGGTCGACGATATTTTCCAATATTTTCATTCTTACAACATTGCTTTTCATTCTTACAACATTTTCCGATATTTTCCCCAATGTTGCCGATATTTTTGTTTTCAGACCCTTGGCAATATTTTGCCGATGCCGATGTTTGCAACACTGTGACGTCATGCTAGGGTTTGATGGAGATGTTGGGTTTTGCTACCACTTGGACACCACATGATGTGACAAGGCACTTGATGATGATTTTCACCTTGCTAGCACTCCTCGATGATGACACGTGACCTTTGGAGGCCTTCTCCATGCCCTTGAGGGCTTGACGTCACCACATGTGTGACCATATCTTGTATTATTTTCATGTTTTGACATTTGTAGAGGCTATTTTGAGGGGTCAGCCCCACTTCTAGCATATGTTGTTGACATTTTACTCAATTATGTGGACAAAAGTGCTAGGGTTACCTTATATAAATAAGGCTAGCACTCATTTCATTTTATCATCATCACATCTCCTCACACTTGTGAGTGAGAGCTCTATAAAAAGTTCACTCTACTCTCTTTGTCTTCTTGGATCTAGTGTGCACCTTTGGAGAAGGATTGTTTGTGGATGCTTTTCATTTCTTGGATGACATCTTGTTGCAACTAGAGTTTATCTTGGCATAGCGACTTGGATGAGTAAGTAATTTTCTTTAAGTTGATATGTTTGCTCATGGTATAATGTGATAATTGCTATCTTGTTGCATGTTACTTTGTTCTAGAAAAAGTTTTAATAGGTATTGAGCATAATTGTGGTGTCCCCGGTCAGCACATCCAGCCACGGGATGGGTAGCCATGAAAAAGAGTTTTCAAGTTCCGGCCCCTAAAGCCATATCTCCACCATACCAACAAAGAAGGTCTCGTAGGGATTACCGGACTTAAATAAATGCATGCACATGTGCGACAATTAAAATGCAGTGGAAATAAACAAGCATGGATTAACGGGAATTTATGGCAACCAGATGCCCATGACCAGATTTAAGCATGAACATGCATAGCATACAGAATACATATATTTCCATAGGAAAAATATCATTAATTGCATACTCATAAATAACGATAGAACTAACAGAAGATAGTCTCGGAAATTGGCTGTGTATGAACAATTTTCCGCCCAACCGTAAGTATCCAGTGCGAATACCACTTCCAAGCCAGGCTATTAGGCCAGCAGGGCAAAGGAACTACACTACAAGCCTCTAGCTCTCTCAACCCAAACCATCTACTGAATTTTTTTCCTTGGAAAAAAATTCGTAATTTTTATCAGTATATATAGAAAGTTACATATTTCATATGCTCTTGGAGCATTCATAAAGTCCTCAGGATGGGGAAGAAACTTCCATCCATAGGATTCGAACACAGAAAAAACAACCAAAAAAGGATCTGAGATAAGTGCTCATATATCTCCTTATACTGTTCTTGAACTTCAAAAAAACTACATATCATAACCAAATAGAAGCAACAACAAACTCCGTAAAGGCGTGCTAACAGGAAATACATAAAACTACATGACTGTCCTGAAAAAAGAAAATAGAACTTCAGATCCAAGGACTGAGAAGCATCATTGATTTGCAAGAGAGGACCTGTTACGACACAATCTAGCACCAAGTGCAAAGCCATCACAAGGCACTAAGACTAGTGGAACATGGAAAATGTTACCACTGTCATATAGGCAACAAATTCCCTCTTTTTAGTGAAGGAATAGTATCCAACACAAGGGAGGCTTCTTCAGTGGCCCCCAAGAATCCCTAGGCAAGACACAATCAAGTCTAGGGCCCCTTGGGGTGACTACTCAAACTGCCACCAATGAAAATGATAGACAAAGTGTTAGTGAGGTGGTATGACAAGACAATTTCCAGATTTCAAATAAAAAGGATCTAGATCAATTTGATAGGTTTTCCAATTCAAGTATAGGGTCAGAAAGATCCCCAAACACTAGAAATGAAGAAAAGTCTAGGGCTGTTGTAAAATTGTCAAAATAGAAATAAAATTACTGCAGCAAATAAATAGCCCTTTAACATGCAATAATTTAGTAAATAAGAGGGCTAAGCAATGAGCTAAAATTATTGTTTTAATTACAAACCAATTCAGAAAATTAAAAAGTAATAAACAACCCTAAAACCCTAGACGTTTTGCCCTAGATGGCTGTTATAACACTTAAGGAATATAAACTAGGGTTTCAGCAATGTATATTAGGTCAATAGTATGCCTAAATACCCAAAATGTCTTAGTCTTTATGGCTGGAAATGAAAATTTGTTGCAAGAAAACCCTAAATTTAACTCTAAAACAGTAAAAGAGAGTAATTTTCAGCGTTAATGATTGACGATTGGGAGAAAAAGACTAGTGCCTACCATTTTTTGGGGGCATATGGGGTCAATTAAGGATTCCTTTGGAGAGAAATGTGTGGATATTTTAAGCTGATACCTAGAGGTTGTCCACGGAGAAAAAGACTAGTGCCTACCATTTTTTGGGGGCATATGGGGTCAATTAAGGATTCCTTTGGAGAGAAATGTGTGGATATTTTAAGCTGATACCTAGAGGTTGTCCACTACTAACCCTAGGAGATCCTCTTAAAATGATAAGAGATAAATCAAGGGAAGGTCCTCCACTAGTCACCTTGCAAGAGATTTGACAAGAAGAGTTTGTTCAAGAATAATCCAAGAGAATGCTAAGCCAACATTAGAGATTAAACATTACACTTAAATGCATTCATAAACATAACCACAAGATAACAATGGACCACTTAATAAATCTTTCATCCATCAAAACCCTAGTTTCCAATGATCATCCAAATAGTAGTAGAGAATCCACAAGCATTCCTCCAAAAAATCGCTCTAACTAACATCCATAGCATTCTTCATGAGAGAGCTCAGAGAACAAGTAGAAGTAGACAAGTAGTGATAAATCTCCACAAGTAGCAATAATTTACAAAATGAGAAATGCTTCTCTATTTATATGAGAGATCTACCACGAAAAGTGAAATGTTGCCATGAAAAGGTGCAACGTTTCATCTCCAAGATGTGCCTCATCATCCAAAGGGTGTGACGTCTCATCAAAAGGTACCATATCATCATCAAGAAGCCCCAAAACATCACATTAAGGTGCCCCATGCCTCCAAGGGGTGTGACGTCTCATCAAAAGATGCCATACCATCATCAAGAAACCCCAAACATCACATCAAGGTGCCTCATCATCATAAGGTGCAACGTCCCATCATCTAAGTGAAATGTCCCATCATCAAGAGGTACCATCATTAATGAAAAGGTGCCACATCCTCTCTCCAAGTGCAACGTCCTCATAAAAAGGTCCAATGTCCTCTAGAGAAGGTGGAACATTCTCTATCAAGTGGTGGGGACGACGTCCTTAAAAGTGTGCTAGTAGCCCTTCAATATCCTCCAAAGGATCCGAGTGTCAATCAACGATTTGGATTGGATCATCATATAATTTGTCATTTATCTTGGTACTGTCTGGGTGGAAAAATTGGAGGAATCAACTTGCAGGGCCATTTTACTGGCAAGTCCTGTTATCACAGGATTTGTACTTGTGCGAAGCCCCCACAAGATACATATCTTGTGTGACAATTAAAAGTCTCTACCACTGTCACCTAAGTAGATACTTCCCTCGTTTTAGTGATGGAAGGAGGTCCAACACAAGGGAGGCTTCCCTAGTGACCTCAAGGGATCAAGTAGCAAGATTAGCCAAGCCTACAACCCCCTATTTTAGTCACTTTGATGTTAGGTCTAGGTCTAGGAGAGGTAAAGAGGAAAACAAGGTAATTGGTCCACCTGTGCGAGACAAGAAACAATCCAAAGCATATAATATAAAATTACCAAGTTTTATAAATCATCAATCACCTATAGACACTAGATAATCATTAAAACCAATTGCTGTTGCAAATTTACAGCAGTAAAACAATGTATTGCAACAATGAATGTTTTGTAACAACAATAGGTAAAAACGCCCAAAAAATCAGCAATTGTGTCTAAGAATTAAGCCTTCAACAAGTGCAACAACATCCAATTGCTAAACAATGATTATGAGTATCTTTAGCTACAATATTAAGTAGGTGTGCAACAATTAATTCAAGCCTCAATGGCTGTAGCAAACATTTATTACAGCAACAATTATATTCACTTGTTTGCTAGGGTTAGAGTTAGTGAAGTTAATCAAATCGCTTAGAGAGAGAGAGAGAGTACTAATGCCAAGAAAGATCTAGACCAGTGCCATTGACTTTCTAGGGCTATGGAGTCAAGCATGCAACACTTTGAAGAATGAAATGGATGGTCAAGAAGAACGAGGTTTCAAACCCTAAGGTGCAAAGCCTCTTGGGCCTTAGGACTAAAACTTTTAAGAAAACAATTTTTAGGGTGCAAAGCCTCATGGGCCCTAGATGCCATTTTCCTTCTTCTAGATAACCTAGTTCAAGGATAAAAGATGGACTAAGATCAAAACCCTAAGGTGCAAAGCCTCTTGGGCCTTGGGCCTTTGAATCCTAGCAAGAGACAAAGTCTCTTAATGCTTTCACCAAAACTTGGACAAACAAAAGTATTGAAGGAGAGAAAGCCTTATGTCTCCTTCCTAATTTAAAAATTCCTCACATTATATTTTTAGACCTCGTCATTACATTTGGAAATAAATTGGGGAAAAAACGAAATTCGCCAAATCTCAAACACGAAGATTAATTCACCAAATCCAGTGACTTTAGTCACCACGAATCAATTCTAATTTTTAATGGAGATTTTATCATAGTTATAATATTTAATGGTGAATTTTATTTTTTTTTTGCACTGGCATTTTTGCCCAAATTTCATTGTCGCCAAATTCGCACGCGAATCATGAACTAGGTGACTTAGCTTTTAGATGTACCTACTGTCATTCTGACACTAAGAAATGATTAGCAAAGCTATTACCCTAAGCTTATGTTCAGACCACATGGATCTGTTTGCAAGGACCAATTAAATCGCCGACATCCTTTAACTACAAGCGATTTCTCCCCTCATCAATAGCATAATTGACAACCTTGGGTAAATATGCATTTATATACCGACTGACTGTGCTGAAATATCTGGTTTAGAGTTAACTTATGTTGTGATTTTTTTTCCGTTTTAGGGAACAAGTCTGCACGTTCCCAATTGCATGGCCGAATGGAAGCAAACCCATGTTATATACGTCTGCTCTAATGAGGTCACCTTCAGAAGGCAAGTTAAAGATACGAGTTAAAATTTCTGACTGACAAGGCTAATGGTAAGATTTGACAAGTTCATATCCAACAAATTGTAGTTGAAGTCGTGAAATACCAAAGTTTTTAAGGGGCCTTGCAGCAACCCACCAAGCAATAAAATGAGTCTATGGGGCATATGCGATGAAGAGATTTCGTCAAGTTTTCTAAAGCAAAAGGAAACATGGCCGAGCATGAAGAGAACCAGAAATTTAAATGATTACTTTTTCACATAAATTTAGCACATACCTCTTCAGACCCACAATGTCGACGAGTGAATCATACTCGTAGAGCTCGAGCTTCGATTCTCTCCCAGTCTGATCAAATATCTCATGATTTGGAGGTTCTGCTTCCTCTTTGTTATTAGCATTAGCTTTGCCCTTGGCAAGAGCATTTGTGTGGAGCTTCGGGGGCTGTGAAGATGAAAGGTCGATCTTTGTCATCTCAGGCAGCCTTGAATTTCCACTAGACTCTGGTTTCTGCATTGTCAAGATCGAAATGCAAACCCTAATTCAAAATACTAATCAAAAGTATGGATCCGTGATATGGTCACAGTGTAGATCTGGCGCCAGAAATTACGTAGTTTAAAAGAGTTGTAGTGCTGATTTTGGGACTATTTGATATCTGACGGTTGAAGGAGTCATAAGAGTGTCTTTCTTGGAAAAATTGATATGGATGAGATTGATGTGTTTTCACTCAATCGTATTGCACGTCCAATTATAAAAAAATGAGAGAGAGATCGACTTTTCATATAGAGGAAAACATAATTTAGATTATAGTTGAAATTGAAGTGTATTTTATAATTAATATTAAAGAGATTGCCAAGTTTATCCTATTTATGTATTTTATATGTAGGTTAAATATAATATATTATAGAAAATTAAAATAATTATTATTTATAAATCTGTTGATATATAATATTATAAAAAGGAACTCATATTAATTGTCGGAGAGTCAATTTTATTTGGCATCTTTTTTCTTTTATCAACCCATAATATTAACAATGCACTCCATTACACTAAGCATTAATTAATATATATTATTCACATATCTCTATATATAACATTATAAAAAATAAATCTTATCAATTATTCGAAAAAGAGGAATCTTAACCTATTATTTTGGGTACCATTTTTTTTTTTATCATTTATCAACTCATAGTATCATTAGTATCATTAGTGCATTACATGATATTAAATATTGATTAATATATATAAAGCACGTGAGTGGATTAATATATATAAAGCACATGAGTGGATATTTATGGTAATTCTAGATTTTTTATCAATACGTAATATATATGGAGTTAAAATGGATCTATGTTGTTATTATGGTATAAGCTAACTTTATATTCATGTTAATGGGGTTTTGGTTAGATGGCTAAGTGGAAGTGGTGATATACTTTCACTAAGGTTCAATTCCTCTAGGCATGTATTTCACTCCCCATAACCCATTTTGCCCATGCAAATGTACCAATTCAAATATTTGGGGCTAGATGTAAGCATTAGTAACTTTCAAGGAATAAATACCCCCAACCCGCAACTTCTTAGCCAACAGAATGTGCCTTGAGTGTTGTAAATCTTCCTTATAATATCCCAAGTTGCTTGTGGCTTCTTAGCCAAATGAATCTTTCTTGAGTGTTGTAAGCCTTCATTGCAGTATTCTCAAACTTGCTTATGGCTTCTTAGCCAATGGGTTCTTCCTTAAATGTTGTAAGTATTCATTATAATAATGCCAAATTGCATGTGGCTTCTTAGCTAAAGGAATCTTCCTTGAGAATTGTAAGTTCTATATTGGTAATATTTTCAAAATGGAAGATCACATGATTGCTTCGTCGTGATAAGAGGAAGCTCAAATCATAATAATTTATGTCCCATGTATTCCACTTAGACTAAAAAAGAAACAAATGAGATTTGATGATCAACTTAGACTACGAAAGAGACAAATAATATTTGATGAGTGTATCTAACTTCATTGAGTGAGGATTCCTCTGCATTGGCTTTTCTCTACAATACCTACTTGATTAATTTTAGGACAAAGTCAAATTTCAATGAGAGTGTAACACCCCTTTCACTCACTACTCTGTAGGTGTTACTACGCGGAATAACAACATTCTCACTAATAATTAATCACATGCATTTAAAACAAGTTAAACACATTCAACACAGAGTATTCATACGAATTACTGCCATAAGCAACAATCAGTACTATTTAATATTAATTCATATACACAGCAAAATTCATGATAACATAAACAGCACAGTCATGCAAAACATGATTAAAGCATAATCAGGTACTTATCTTTGAAACAGTGGCAGTTCCACCAACCAAGTGCAAGCCTTCCACGAACCTCCCAGCCTTAGACCGCACTGCTCATCAGCTCAGCAGTGGGTCACCCCCGAGCTGGGACTAAGCTCCACCCCAAGGCAAGGAATCCTAGGCTAGGCTGAGGTTACAGGGAAAACAACACAGAAATCCAGAAGGATTCTTCCCAAGATGCCATCTTACGCCCACTACTACCAAACTCTCATTCCCCACATGCATGTTCCGCCCGAGAGTATACACCTTCACAAGCACAGTCCATTAGTGCTAACCTCCCTCTCTAGGTCTCGACAACAGGCCGGATCAAGAAGTCTCAGAGCCCGAAGTTGGTGCTGGACACTCTTTGGAAGAAACTGCTTCCCAGCAAACTCTCTCACCTGGAGAGAATTGCCCACAGGCCTGACAACCTGCCTCTTCCAACAACAATCACCTCCCTCACTTGGAAAGAGGTCATACACAGGTTCAATCACAACTTGCACTGACCAGCAAGCCACGCGCAGTCCATCTCTGCGTGGCCACCACAACCAACCGGAAAAATAAACACGGGCTTCCCAAACAGGCTTATCAATGGCACAAGGTCTCACAGGGTTGGTTCTCGGGAACGTGTGACAAACAATCCACGCAGGGAATGACACGGGTTCCACGGCTCAGAACGGAGAGGGTGAACCCGGCCTCTTCAGAAACGAACACAGACTTCTCGGCTTTCAGAACAGGGGTGAATTCGGCTCTTTCGGAATCAATCACAGGCTTCTGGTTCAATACGGAGGTATACACGGGTTTTCTCAGAGCCAAACATAGGATTTTCAGCTCACAAGGAAGCACGAGGGTTCTCTGCAGAGCTCGGGTTGATCGTACTACTCAGAGCCCGTACACGCTCAAGCAGTCTCAGTGGAAATGGGCGAGGAGCCCTCTCACGACTCATTTTGACTGTTTTATTCGCATGGGTCGGGGCTGACACTTGTTGCCCTGGAAACTGCATGCATTTACCCAGCATGCATCACCTTCCTCGTGGTTAGGAACTTAGGATAAAATATAAATGGCACATGTTCTTTTGGAAAAATAATAAAATATTATTCCCAGGCTTAAGCCCCCTAGGCTAAACACTTAGCCCCTTTTCCCACCTTCCAGCCCCTAATCCCTTGCCTTCTCTGTGGAAGCTCAGTCCCCCTTCACTCATTCATCGTGGTCGGTCTGCACCTGGTGGTGTTTACAATTTTATTAAATGTTCTACATACATACAAGTACAAAATCAAGCCCTTGGCCTCCAACCCTTAGGCTCTCTAGCCTAACAATCACATAAGCCCACCGGCTTATACAAACTTGCCTCACCAGCCTATAACACATATTTACAATTCATTTCATACATCAGATTTACAACTGGGCTCGGCCTTGGGGACATTACGGAGAGTGCCATATAATTGTTGGTATTGGCAACAATCCTTTCAACGTGGTAACAATAAAGCAAAGAGGAGTATAAAAGTAGAGAGGAGTTAAACAACAAAGTGAATAGGAGCAATGAAGCAAAGAGGAGTAGAAAAGTAGAAAGTTAAATGTTGTCATTCAGTCTCTAAATATGAAGTCATGGGAGGGAGATAGTCAAAATGCTTTTAAGAGATGCCAATGATCATCCATCCCAATGATGGAGGCTCTAGCTCCACTTTAGCCCAACCTTAGACTTTCAACCAAATTTCTTTACCCTTTATGACCCTAGCATATACAATAGTAAAAAAGCGGAGCCCCTCAAGATTTCTATGCCAAAATGAACATGTGGCCTCATGCCTTTCTGTAAAATATAAAAATCCAATTAGAAAATCCATTTTACTAGTTGAAACTGCATTAATAAGAAAATTTAATGGCATGTGGTCAATCCCTAAAGTTTTGGAAGGCTCGGTTAAAATAATTTTACCCCCTAATTCAAGGGTAGCTCCACCATTATTACTATGGAAAAGGATTTAATTCCTACTTTTTTTTAATCCAAAGAAAATTGAGACGAAATCTTATAGGTGAGGTTGGTTCATGGCACCCAACAGGCTCTATATCAATTATTGGTCCTTAAACTTCAATCTAGAGGAGGAAATTGCAATTGCAATTATCATCTAAGTCAAACTCCCCTTTCTCACAATTATTTTATGGGATGAACAAACCCTCGTGGAGATTGAGAACACTCTAGGGAAAATTATTGAAAAATCTAAAGCAAAGAACAAAATTTACTCTTTCATGTGCATATACATGGAAGTAATCTCAAGTGAGGATAAGGGTCAATGCAGTAATGGGCTACAATCATGAAATTTTTCTTCCAGGAGATACAGTTCAATACTTGAGAGAAAATGAGAAATCGACTCTTAATTTGGTTGATAAACTAGAAGAAACGACCTTATGGAAGCAAGGTTGGTTGAACTCCGTATATTTTGTTCTAGAGGGGGTCACAAGCTTGTTCGAGCCTTGGTACGTGACAGTGACAACCTATGTGAGCTATGGCACAAAAGGTCGGGACACCTACATTACAGGGCTTTGTTGATTCTAAGGGAGATTGTCACTGGTCTACCAGATTTCAATGTTGAGCAGTAGGGCGTATGCAGAGGATGTGCACTTGGCAATAATGCCAAGGATGTTTTTCCAAAAAACGAGAACATGTCCAAGGGAATCTTAGATCTTATACATTCAGATGTGAGTGGGCCAATGTCAATAGCATTAGTACAAGGAGTGTCATACTATTTGATGTTCATTGGTTTACTTTTCTAGGAAAACCTGGATCTTATTTATGGAGACCAAGGATGAGGTCTTTCATCGGTTCCAAGAGTTCAAGGCTTGGGTGGAGAACCAAACAAGGAGGAGGATCAAGGTCTCAAGGTCGGATAATGGGGGAGAGTATACCTCCAATGACTTCAAGGATTTCTGCAAGGAGGCAGGGATCAAGAGAGAGTTGACAATCTCATACAACCCTAAGCATAATGGGGTTGCATAGAGAAAGAACTGGTCCATTATCAGTTATGTCAGGGCTATGATACATGATTAGAATCTACCTATGTTTCTTTGGGTAGAGGCATGTAAAACGATAGTATATGTGCAGAACAAGAGTCCTCACGAGATATTAAGGGATAAGAGTCTAGAGGAGGAATTATCGGGAGTGAAGCCAGAGATAGGACACTTGAGGATCTTTGGTTGTCCAGTCTACATCCATGTGCATGTGGAGAAGAGGACAAAGTTGGAGCCTTCGGGACAGAAGGGTATATTTTTGGGGTACATCGGGACCTCAAAGGCTTACAAGATCTTCACACCAATGCAACGAAAGACAATTGTGAGCAAATATGTTAAGTTCGAGGAGAATCTAGCATCTAGGAAATCACGAGAGTCACTGGAAGTGGCAGAGGGCGAGGAGCAACAGGCTTTGAAGGATGAGCAACACTGAGCACCTTCTAGTTCAGATAGTTAAACTTCATGTGGGGAGGAGGAGTTAGCTCCTTCCAATTTTTTCAAGAGACCCAAGTGGTTATTATAGACATTGAGGGATGCATGTGAGGCTCCTAGGAGCGTAATCCGGGAGAGCAGGCCTCTGAGGAAGTATCCTAAATATATGGCACTTATGAGTAGCATCATTGATGTTGAGCCTTCCAGTTTTGAGGAGATGGCATATCAACAATTTTTGCAAGATGCCATGGTGGAGGAGTACACCTCTATCATGGGGAATGATATTTGGGACATAGTGTCGAGACCCAAGGGGAAGTCAGTTGTGAGTTCTAGGTGGCTCTACAAGATCAATCATGTTGCAGATGGCAGCATTGAGAAGTTCAAGGTGAGGTTTGTGGTGAGAGGATTCTCTCGGAGAGAGGGAGTGGACTGCGAGGAGACATTTTCTCCAGTCACCAGATATGCTTCTATTCGATTTTTTATTTCTATTGCTTTAGTTATGGGGTGGAGGATTCACCAGATGAATGTGAAGACAACTTTCCTCGATGGGATCATTAAGGAAGAAGTATATATAGAGAAAGCTTGGGGCTTTGAGGTACATGGAAGGGAGTCTCATGTGTGTAGGCTTAAGAAATCCTTGTACGGAATCAAATAGGCACCCAAAGCGTGGTATTCTAGGATTGACAGATACTTGCAGAGTATGGGCTTCATCAAGATTGAGATGGATCCTAACTTGTACTTTATACTTGTTGGGACAAATCCACTTATCTTCATGTCGTACATGGATGATTTGTTTTTCACAGGTGCAGAGGAGATTATATGATCCAGGAGGATCCAACAACGCTCACAAAGATCCAAGAGGATCCGAAACGCTCACAGAGGACCAGAAGGACCCAAAAATGCTCAAAAATTGACTTTCTCAAATTCTCTCAAAAATGGCATAAATGTGTGGAGCTCATCGTTAGATTTCCAATGGCGCAAACGAAAAGTCAAAATGAGTTCGTATGAAGAATTTATGGTTGGTCAAATTTTGTTCAACATGTAAAAAGTCAAGGGGTAACATGTGTCACCATTGCAAGGGTGACGCATGGCATGTTTAGTTAACAAGGTGACTGGGAAAGTTGTACAGTCTAGGTGGACGAATCACATGTTGACATGTGGCAAGGTTAATCCAATCAGAGGCTTCCATGTGGCGACCTCCCATTGGCCATAATGGTCATGTTTTATCAAAATATTATGGGAGTCGAACCCCTAACCTCCCAGAGTCTTAACAAAGCCTCCCCTACCATCATGCCCCAACATTGGTTCTTAACCATAAGTGGTAATAAATATATTTGAATTTGTTTTAAGTTTTATTCGTAGGGGAAAGAGGTCAAGGGCTAAGCCCCCAACCCCTGGTTATTATGTCATTCCATATGTCCACACTCCAATAATTGTGAGGGCTAACGAACCATATAACCAACAAAACAATAATACATACTATATATAAAATTCCATGGGGTTTGATCCCTAGATCTCATGCCCATGCCAATGACTTCATAACTATTCGTCCATCATTACGCCATAAAGGGTGGTTTGTTCTAACAAACAAACCATATATATTTAATGTATATGCCTACGCTAGCATAAAATCCGAGTATGGTTAGGAGGACGCGGCCTATTTAATGGGCACAGATCCCAATGTGCACAGATCTCGAGGTACAATACAATATGAATTGCATAGAAGTGTGTGTTGAGATTGCATAAGTTTATGTGTTGCGTGGAAAAACATGGCATAAAGTATATTGTCCACACCTAGGCAATTTTATACTCATTGGATTCATTTTTCCACAAGGATCGTGAATTTGAAGTATATTTTGTAATAAGAGGTCATTTGTAAGTCTTAGTCGAAATTTCCATTAATGAGCTATTAGTGCATTGTTTTGTGTACAGAAGAGAGTGTAATTGAGCCTATTCGAAATTTGGTCGACCTTATAGTCAAATTTCTCATAATTTCAATGGTGAACTTATTTTCTTGTTTTGAGTGGTGGAATTAAAGAGAGTCCATTAAATTGGCTTTTTGCAAGCCCATATTGTAATGTAATTTGGTATTTTGAGACGATGGAGAGCATTCGTACTATCTAAAGGGACTTTGAAGATGAAGTAATATGTCATCCATGTATGTAATTTGAGTTATTTTATTTCTTGTCGTGTCATCTCAATAATCTGCAAATTATTCTTCAAGTTATTCATCAGTGTTAATGAAGTTATGGACAAGTAAGCATATTCACATGTGTTTTTGCAAATAGTCAAGCGATCATTTATATTATGAATTTGGTTGGATGTTTATGTGTATCTAAGAGTTATTTTTACATCTAAGGATTTTTTGATGAAGTTGATATCAGAGCCGGGTTTTGACGTTTATTTGCAAGCGAATGCATACAAGGTCCAAGTCTATGCGAGGTGAAGACATGCTTGAAGTTTTTAATCCTTAGATTGAACGTGTATTTCAAAGGAAAGAAACGAAGCATGAAGATGTTCATTCTGAGGTTGATAAGGAGTTTCAAAGGATGTTTCTTGAGATGACAAATATGGTTAAGGAATTGTGGGAAGACCTAGAAAGAAGAAGAGCAACTTCTCATCAAAATGAAGGTGGTCCAATGGAAACAATGGTAAAAGTTGAAGGAGAAGGTGAAGGTGAAGAGCATCTAGGGTCTCCTTCATCCCCGTCATCATCATCATCTTCTTTTGATGGAAGTGAACATTCTTCTCAAAAGAGGAATACGCATTCTAAGAAATATTGTCATTCTCATGCTCTACCTTTGTTAAAGCTAGATGTAAAGTTTGATTTACCTATTTATGATGGAGAGTTTAATGCAGGAAAGTTGGATAATTGGGTCAAACAAATTGAAGTATATTGCAGGGTACATAAAATCATACAAGATACTTCAAGGATAAAGTTGGATACTCTTCGCCTGAGCGGTACAACTTTGATATGGTGGGGGATTCACACACAAGTTGATCTTATTCAACATGGTAAAATCATTTCTTCATGGATTGAATTTCTTGTTGCATTAAGAAAGCAATTTTATCCATTAGCTTATATGCAAACATCAATGATTGCTTGGAAACATTTACGACAAGGAAAAGGGAAAAATGTTTAGGCTTATACATAGGAATTTAAGAGGAAGGCATTGTCTTTGGAGATTTCATTACATACTCTTGAGGCTCTTCTAAAGTATATTGGTGGTATGCATTCATATCTTCAACATACTATATTGATGTTTAATCCTACTAATATTGACGAAGTATCAGTACAATCTACACATCTTGAAGCCAACAAAGGAAAACATGTTGTTGAAGATGAGTTAGAGGAGCCACGTGAATTCAAGAAGCAATTGAAGGGAAAAGGGAAGAGTAAGAAGACAACTACAATGAAGAAGGATGAAGAGAGGAAGTCTACATGTTCTCACTACAAGAAGAAAGGACGTGATGAGAAACATCGTTGGAAGTTGCATCCAGAATTGAAACCAAAGTGGGTTCAACCTAGGAAGGGAAATGAGAAGACCATGAAAATAGTTCAAGACCTTGGATCATATTCTGAGGATGAAACCAAGGTTACAACCATGGGCGTCAAAGGTAAATCTTTTGTTGCGAGTTTTTGTTTGCATACTTCTTTTGCAAAGTCATAAGTGATCCCTGATGGAAGGAAAATAAAAGACCTATTTTATTTATGAGTTATCTCAAAGCACACTAAGATTGATACACTCATTGATAGTGGATCACAAGTGAATTTTGTTTCAAATCAAGTTGTTCAGAATTGGGATTGGAAACTAGGCCTCATCTGAGACTGTACCCTTTGGGTTGGATTTGTGACAATGCTCAGGTACAAGTAACTAAGTGATGCAAGTTACAGTTTGTGATCACATCTAGTTTCATTGATAAGGTAGAGTTAGGCGTTGTTCCACTCGACATTTACGAGATGGTTTTGGGAAGTCCATACTTGTACAACAAGAAGGACATTTTCTACAGGAAACATAACAAGTACCATATTTTCAAGGATGAGATTGAGTTCAGTATGAGAGCTCATCAGTGTTGGAAATGTTTAACAGGTTGTCATTGATGGCAAGTACAACAATGAAGATGGCATGAATACAAGAAGAATGTAACAGACGGGCACCAAAAGTATTTTGGGAAGAAGCTGCAGAGCAACCTCGATAAGATCAGAAGAGACAGTGCAGAGGATGTTTGGTATGTTTTACAGGCAACGTATGCTTGTCATTGATGGCAAGTACAACAGTGAAGATGGCAGGATCAGAGTGTGCATCGATGGAAAAACAGGAACAACGTAAGCTCAAGAGGAATTAGCGCAGAGTCGAATGCAGTGCGTAGGTGTGCACCAGGGATGAGGTTAACTCGTGACTAAAGCTCAAGGGAGATAGCGTACTTAAGATCACAGGCGGATAAAAGGTCGAGGCCTTTGACACTTAGAAATTCTTCCAAGTAAGAAGGATGTGCAAGCCTGGAGGAGAAGCGTTGGTGATCGTTGGATCCCATCCCGAATTCCCGATGACCGTCAGATCTCAATGTAGACAAGAGGAGCGCGCAGATATGGAGGATAGATCTCGGGCGTTAGATCCGAGTGCAGGGTTCGATCACCGTTGGATCGAGGAGAACCTGCACATTCTTTAAAGTGCAAGGAGTAGAGGGCTCACAAATCCCGACAGCATGAGGGTTGTTAGATCTGAATAAAGACAAGAAGAGCACACTGAAGAGGAGGATAGATCTCAGGCGTCAGATCTGAGCGCAGGGTCCAACCACCGTTGGATCGAGGAAAACCTGCACGATCTTTAAAAGTGCAAGGAGTAGAGGGCTCACAAATCTCAAAAGCAGGAGGACCGTCCATCTTAGGGGATTTTGTGGACCGTTGATCCGACTCCCTGTCGGAGTTTCGAGGATCGAGAGTTGGAGATGTCAAAGAATATTGACATCAAGAATCCTGAAATCGCGATGGGTGAAATCCCAACTGAATCTGAACCGTCAGATCAAGATGTGATCTAGACCATTGATCCGACTCCTTGTCGGAGTTTCGAGAATCGAGAGTTGGAGATGTCAAAGAATATTGACATCAAGAATCTCGAAATCGCGATGGGTGAAATCCCGACTGAATCTGAACCGTCAGATCAAGATGTGATCTAGAACGTCGACCCGACTCACGTCAGCAGACCACGTCAGCTAGGAACACGTGGCACAACCAGGTAATGACAAGTGTCAGACCGATTCAACATACCAAGCACATGTAAGTCACGAATCAGGGTGACACGTGGCAGTTATTTAACACATGTGATGTCAACAGACTTACACCATGACGGAGTTTCGAGGATCGGGTGTTGGAGATGTCAAAGAAATAATGCAACAGGAATCCCGATTTCGCGATATGCAAAATCGCGACTTAAATCGCAGCCGTTGAATCAAGATCAAATCTGGATCGTTGATTCCAGTCCATGTCGGAGTTTCGAGGATCGAGTGTTGAAGTTTTCAAAGAACATTCACCACAGGAATCCCGATTTTGCGATATGTGAAATCACGATGTAATCTGAGCCATCAGATCAAGCCTTGATCTGGACCGTTGATTCCAGTCAATGGAGAGGCATCGGGGATTGAGAGTTGGACATGTCAAAGATTGTTGACATCAGGAATCCCGATATCACGATATGTGAAATCACGATGTAATCTGAGCTGTCAGATCAAGCTTTGATCTGAACCGTTGATTCCAGTCAATGGAGAGGCATCGGGGATCGAGAGTTGGACATGTCAAAGATTATTGACATTAGGAATCCCGATATCGCGATATGTGAAATCGCGATGTAATCTGAACCGTCAGATCAAATGTTGATCAGAGGGCTACTGATGCACGACACAGTGAAACTACCAGAAACCATTGATGGCGTCTGCTAGAGAATTCGAAGAGACCCCTGTATGATCGCCAGAGGAGAAGATGAGTCTCTAAGCTTCGTCCAAGTGAAGGAAGACTATTCTTAGAAGGGATTGATAGATGTATGAGCGTGGAAGTCTGTAACTAAAACAGAGAAGGTGAGCTCGACTGTCACAAAGAAGACGAAGAGTCTCAACTGCCAGAGAGGCTGAGGAATCTCAGCATAACATCCAGTGATGATGAACGAGTGGGAAAACGACCAGAGAAGCTGAAGAGTTACGATGATGATCACGTAGAGCACTCGAGAGGTGGAGGAGATTGGTGCGGTATGAGCATGCAGAGGAATGGTGAATATTGCATGCACAAGATGCACAGAAGCTATATATACACGGTACAGAGAATATAAGGGTTGTTGTTGTTGTTGGAGTTTGTTGTGGTCGTAGATGGTGAAGGTGATTCATGTGTGAAGAACAAGGAGAGTGCAACAACTGAATTGAAAAGAAGAGGATCTATGCAGTGAATGGGTATGGCGCACAGAGCATAAAAGGCAGAAGAACAGACACCGCAAGTGATGTGTGCAGGAAGGCAATGAAGCAGACAGAGTAACGAAATGCAATAGAACAGTGATGAGTCTGGTAAGCCATTGTTGAACATTATATCACTGTAATAAGTTTGAGTAACAAAGAATTAATATTTTAGGGTGTTTGGGAGGTGCTCGGGAGGACTGTTGTCCTCAGAGGTTCAAGTGGGTGCTTGAACAGGGTGTTTGAGGTGCCCTGAGGATCATAGTCCTCGAGGTTCAAGGGTGTCAACACAGGAGTTGTGGCTTCCATTCCCGCCGTGCTCGCAGAAACCAAGGTGGGCGGTGGTGCAAGTGAGAACTATTGCACCGCTATACGTGTTGGTTGCATGTATGATTGGTGCTGGTGCTTCCATCCGCCAGGCCGGAAACACTCTCAGAGCAGGCTCCTTCCAGTTGGCGC
The DNA here is from genome assembly GCA_010110895.2 of Picea sitchensis. Taxonomy (NCBI): domain Eukaryota; kingdom Viridiplantae; phylum Streptophyta; class Pinopsida; order Pinales; family Pinaceae; genus Picea; species Picea sitchensis. Next base: position 614,544 of record SNQJ01S0001090.1, read on the forward strand.
TAGGAGAAACCGTGTAGGGAGTTGGTGCTTCCTCTAGTTGGTGTCGGAGAAACTAGGGAGTTGGTGCTCCTTCTAGTTGGTGGCCTGAGAAACTAGGAGTTGGTGCTTACTTGCTGGTGCTAAAGAAACCGGAGTTGGAAAAATTTCCTCTCTGCCTGGTGCTAGAGAAACGGAGTTGGTGCTCTTCTTAGTGGGTGCTGAGAAAAAATGTGAGTTGGTGTCCTCAGCTAGTTGTAGTTGCAAAACAGAGGTTGTAGCCTCATTATGAGTTGGAGGCTCATATGTATGATAATGTAAAGAATGTAATTACTTATCATATAAAAGAAAAAGAGGTTTTTACCTTGTATGGGTTTCTAAAATATCTCCGCTCTCGTGTTTCTCATATATGGATCGAGGCCGAATGCGCTGTTTATTTCCTTGCATTATCATGATCATCATTCAAGAGCAAAGAGTTTTAAAAGAAGCATAATTGTTTAAGCTCGCAGAGTAAATCCATTCACCCCCTCTCAGTTGTCTAACATTTGGTATCAGAGTCGGCTCCTTTTTTCTAAGGTTAGATCCTAGAGCTAAACATGACAAGCCATGAAGGGACTTCACCCACTGTGGCCTCCTCTATTTGATGGAAACTAATTTTGCCTTCCGAAGGTTAGAATGAGTTCATACCTAATGGCCTTAGGAGTCGATGTATGGGCGTGCAGAGATCGACATAAAGCCTGTGCTAGCTTTCCAAGGATGATAAGTTAGAATTTATCTTTAATGCTAAGGGAATGAATGCTATCTTGAATGGACTTGCAGAAGCCGAGTTTGTGAAGGTGATGCATCTTCAAACTGCTAAATAAATGTGGGATAAACTTATTAACAACTATGAAGGTAATGAGAAGGTGAAATATGCCAAGCTTCAAACCTACAGAGTACAGTTTGAAAAGCTACATATGAAAGAAGATGAAACTATTGGAAAATACTTTATGAGAGTAGAAGAAATGGTAAATGCAATGAAGGCACTTGGTGAAACAGTTGGGGAACATTCTTTAGTACATAAAATCTTCAGATCTCTCCCAGATAGGTTCAACCCGAAGGTCTCTGCTACAGAAGAACTTAATGATCTAAAAACATTGTCTTTTGATCAACTTCTAGGAACATTGACTGCATATGAGATGAGGATAGTTACAGATAAACCCACCTCTAGAGAAGCATCATTTAAAGCAGATAAGAATGAAGATTCTGAGCCTAATTAAATTGAAGCAAAATTCATGAGAAGACTAAAGAAAGGATCAGGCAAGTACCAAGGTAAGCTGCCCTTCAAATGTTTCAACTTTGGTAGGATAGGCCATTTTGCAAATAAATGTCCCCACAAAGGAAAGAATCAGACTTGTGATGATGAGGAGAAATACAAACATAGAAATCTCTTTAAAGAGAATAACTTTAAGAAGAAAAGTCTTTGTGCAAACAATGAAGATGATCGTTCAGATGATGAAGACAATGATTCATATATTGAATATAAACTAAATGACTTCATGCTTATGGACAAAGAGAATTATGATAATAAAAGAACAAGTAGTGATGAGAATGATGAAGAAGCTGTGGTTGACATGGAAGGAGAACTGATCAGTGCACTAGAAGAGATTGACAGACTCAGAATTAAGAACAGAAAGAAAAAACAATTGCTAATACAGTTTGAGAAAGACAGTAAAAAGCCTGATGAAGACTTTGCCCTGCTGAAGGTGGAAATAGAAGAGGCAAGAAAAATCGAGGATATTCTGAAACATCAGCTATTAGAAAATAGGGCAAGATCTGAAGCCTTGGAAGAAGAAGTAGTGAAAACTAGGAAAGAGATGGAGAAGTTTCAAGCCTTGTATAATCAGAATTTGGTAAGTATCAAAGCCTCAGAAGGATTAGCCACCATTCTGAATCAACAAAGGAATCCAAAGCCAAAAACTGGTTTGGGTTATGAAGAGGGATCAAGCAGTGGGAAGTCAGGAAATGAAGAACCCATCAAGTTTGTCAAAAGTACAACCAATGACAATAACAAGCCTGCAAAAACAAAGGAAGACAACCAGCTGCCCAGGACAAGTAAAGGAAAAAGTGCCAGGACTGAATCTGTAGAACAAAGAAATAATGCACTCCCTGCTCAAAGACATCATCAACATGAAAGAAATCGATTTTCTCAAAGAAGACAACCA
>SNQJ01S0001091.1:0-10651 GCA_010110895.2 Picea sitchensis
AATTTCCTCCTCCATTCATTCGATAATCAATTTAGAGTCACCAAAGACCTAGAGCTCATACACATTACTTCCCACTACACAATTAAGAAGTGCAAACAATGCATTAAACTCACCTTGATTTTTTGTACCTAGACCCATATTTTCTTTACCAACTACGAAATGAGTTGCTAAGAGATATAGAACAAATCATAGACCAAAAAATCTACCTGAACCTTGATAGGCACCATTGAAAAATCCCTAATCCATATTTTGTTTGATGTCCACCTCACCTATCTCCCGAGACTTTTTCAAAAATCAGGGTATCCTTATAACTTGACAGTAAGGTCAAGTCTGGTTGTGAAACCTTAAAGGAAGGGAAGTATTTTTATTCAAAGATACAAGTATTCCATGGTAGTCAAATACCCCATGAGACTAGGATTGGAACGGTTCTAATCTCCTTCACAAGAGGAAAATCTAAAAAAAATAACAAAAAAATGTTGTTCAAGATATTTTACACACATCTAGGAACTATTTTTCATAAGGTTTTCCCTATTTTTACTAGTCATTATTTAGTCTCCTATAGTTTAGGGAGAATATTCCTCTAGGAGAATATTCTCTGCAGTTCCCACTTCAGTTTGATCAATTGAGTGGAGTCTGAATGCCACATTGGGATCATCACCAAATAATGTGCATTTTCCTTGGGATTATCACCATACTAGAGCATTACTCATGATTTCATGATCTCCTCCTCACTTCACTCAGTTTCAGTGAGTTAGTTGAGGACTCAGAGACTACTTAACTCAGACTAGGTGGCATTTTACTCCCATAATTGTCGATGTGTGTCCATATCACTCTATACCACCACTATGGTGAATTTTCTCTCCTCTAGAGTGAATTAGTTGAGTTATACAAAGAATTTCATGTGTAAATTACTATTCATGCATTTGGTTTATAGAATCTGTTGTAGCTTCCTTTTTCAACTAGTTTAAATGTAATTCTTAAAATCAAAGGTTGGCCTTTAAGTTGTCTTTTACTTCATGACCTTTACCCACTAAAAATATTGGTAGTCCCGATATGCAAGTGGCGATGGTCGTTGTACCCCTAAGTCATTTCCTTTTAATTGTTAAACGTAAATTTTTACTTTTATATGCCTCAGGATATCGCACTTCGGGAGTTACAAGTCACAAGGTTCCCAAGCCCCGACGCGTGAAGTCATGAAACAAACTTGAAAACTTACCCAGGTTAGCACCGAGAGTAAAGTTCCTTAAACCTTAGTTAAGTGTTGTCGGTATTTCGCGTCTCGATGATCGCTCTTCCAAAAATATTTACTTTCATAGCCCCGAGTCACGAAATCGCAATAGCAATTAAACACTGTCGGAGTGTCGCAACTCGGCATTCACTCTTCCAAGAAGCTTTACTTTCGTAGCCCCGAGTCACAAAATCACGATATCAATTAAAAACTTTATCCAGATTACGTTTTTTCTTAAGTAGATCATGTCATCATGATCTCGGGTTTTAGGGGCTCAAAGGATATGAGTGAAATCTCCTGATACGGAAAACGCCGAAAAAGTGATTAAAGTTTAAAGAAAATCTAATTAAAGAATCTAAGTCAGACTAATGAGTGTTTTAATACAAATATTAATATGCACAATCTATGAGGTAAGTTTAAATGTTTCTTGCGCCAACTTGTGTCACGACCCGTCAAAATTGATGGCATTAATTGGAAATAAGGTCAAATGACAGGTAACGATATGGTTTTTATTGCTAAATCTTTCTCTAAGAATGATTTGACAATTCTATTCATAAGGACATCAAGGTTTTAAATGGCCGAGATATATATCTCTTTCTCTTAATGTTTCAAAGTTCATTTCTATTTTGCACAGAGAAGCTTTTCTCATCAAGCTAATTTCTATATGTGTACATATTTTTACTACAGGAGAGCTAAGTCAGAGTCCTCTATCTTGGCCCCATGAAAAGCATCCAAGGCAATTGATGAGAGTTCAGGGCAAGGCTAAGATAATGTTTCTGATACTTCACCCCAAAGTATTGATTCTGTCAGAATCTGGTCATACGTCTCCAAGGTTCTCCAGTCTGAATTAGTGAACTATTCAGATGCTTCCAGTGATAATGAGAAGGATGACTTTGCCACAAAATACAAGATCGTTGTTCAAGAAGAAATCCATAAGGTAGCAGCTAGGCCATGGCTCCTTACCTACTATGATATGATCTGATGGGCACTAGATCATGTGGATATCCCGACCAGAACTATTATCAACGAGCAAAAGGTGACCGTTGTGAGCTTTAGACCAGAACATTTGCAGGTGATGTACCAATTGTCACCCACATCAGGCTTCTTACACAATGCCGAGTTTCTGGAAAGTTTTAAGCGGAAGGAATGGGAGAAATATGGCAGAAACTTGTCTGATTTGATCAAGGATTGGGTCTCGCACCTTGAAAAGTTCAGGGTGGATGATAATGGAGTTTATTCAATCTCTTCTTTGGAACCACAATTCAAATACATAGCGATGATGACCTGTAGATTATATGGGAAGGAGGACACCACACATTTATTTCTCCCTTGGGTGCCTCTAATTCATATAGTCATTGAAGGTTGTTCTTTCGACTGGGCCAAACTATTGTTAGATAGCCTAACCTGTCAGATTATAGAATATCGAACGCAGAGGGAAATTGGGAAGGCCATTTCATTTTTTAAGTCTGCATACATCATGGACGTCGTTTTTTTCATGACGCCTTTTCCCCTAATGAGCTAGAGATGGACTCCATGTGATTCTAAGACTATCCATGTTTACCATTCAAGACTTTGGGAGGATAAGGCCGCAGACTTCATATACGAGATTTTGAATTGGGTAATGGTGTCGATGCATGTCATCATCTTAGGTAATCCACCGCCCAGGATTTCAGATAGCATCGTGGCCAACTTGAGAAGCGTGGTCGACTGGTATGTAGAGGCAGAACTTTCCTACATTAGGTTTTTCAGTGCCTTTGTTCCTCCATATGCTCTACCATTATTTATACCAGATAGGCTGGTTTGTCGTGAAATCGCTAGGCAAACCATGATTGGTGGCATAAGCAAAGAGCTTAAAGGATTTTTGAAAAAGGTATGGTCACCCTTCCCCATTCATTTGAATACATGTTCTTTATTAGATTTTAGACATGTAAAGGCTGAGGCAGTAGCCTTGGAAGATATGAAATTTGTCCACATTGACTTCAAGAAACAGGACCCACACAGGGTCGTGAGTAATCACATGGCTAGTTGTGACCTTAAAAGATATGAACACAAGAATTCACCTCATGATGATATTTTTTGAGGCGCGAGATCCTATGCAGAGGTATTGAGTCAGATACAAGCCCCGTCGCCCGAAGAGATGGCCGATTTTTTCAAATTTGAGGAACACCGATGGATCTGCCTTCCTCCAGTCTTATAGGGTAAGAACTCAATGACCCTGTATGTATAGCAAACAGAAGCCAAGGGATCCAAATGTTTAGCACCTGACCAAGAAGAACACCAGGAAAATAAGAAGCCAACTGGAGCCCCGAAATAGGAAGTTGAGACCCCCAACCCTACAAGCAATCCAACCTCGGTTGTTACTTCGAGAAAATCGTCCAAGAAAATCGACAGTCCCATTGTTTCTGTTACTCCCCTACAATCCACAAAGGGGGTCCCAGACGTTGGATGGATTTTGAGTGAAGAACTATCGCCCATAATTGTGGAAGAGTTTCCTCTGAACGAATTTTTCTTCGATAAGAAGAGAAAGGTCGTTGTAAAGCAAGAGCTTTATCAAGAAACAGGCAAGGTAGCCAAGAAATTTAAAATCTTAGTCAATGGAAGAGACATGAAGAAGCAAGAATTTGTAACTCAGATAGCAGGCACACTGGGGGTTTTTGCTATAGCCAACCAATATTCTATCGAGTCCCTAAAAGATTAGTTGAAGCAAAAAACCCTCTTAATCAAAACTTTGGAGGCCAAACTGGCTACAACAGAGGAAAATGCCAGAGATCAGGCGAATTCAGGTATAGAGAAAGCTAGAGCAACTGATCAAAAGGAAATCGAGTGGCTCAAAAACGATCTCGAACAAACACAACAGGTGGCCCAGGCCAACCAATCATAGATAAGCCAACAAGAAGAATTGATAGACAAACTATAGGCCAAATTAAATCTCACTGAAAGCCAGGTGATAGATATCGGGATATTTCCATCCCAAGCCATAGAAATCCGAAAAAGAGTATCGACAGCTCAACAAGATTTACTTGCTAAGGTGGAAACTATTCAAAACAACTGCCACTTTCCAAGAGGCTGTTATAGCCACTACAAAAAGGGAAATGAGCAGTAGTTGCAAGTTTTCCATCTGAGAGAAGACCTGAGGTAACATCATGTTGAAGGAATGGGAGCGTAACATATCAAAAGGTAGACAACAAGCTAAAGAGGTGAGAAAATCTTGTGAAGAAACTTTCGGCTTGATAGATGGGAGTTCATTAGGTCTTGATAGTGAAAGAAGTACTGAGACATTGGGCCAGATCAATATAGCTAATCACTTGCTCAATATCAAGGAGAATGAGGAAAGAGAGTTGGCTGAAATATCGCAGACAACCCAGACATATATAATTCAAATAGATAGATGGCTAACAAAACCAAGTGTACTTTTATGTTCTATTAGCGCTGAAGACCGACAAGTAGAAAGAAAGTTGCCACAATTAATTAAGGATTGTTACACTTTTGAGGCAAATAATCAAGAAGAACCTTCTAGGGTGATAGCCCAGTTGGTGAAGAAGTGCATCACTTGCACACAGCAGGTGAAGGGGCAACCTTTGGGTACAAAATAATGACATGTGTCTACCTGTTCTATTTTTATAACCCGAAGTTTAAAGAAAGGAAGGTGATCCATCTGCCCGAAAGAGGACAAAGGGAAAGAATTGGAACACATAAATCTCCTTTTTGTAACCGAAAAACTGCTATGACGATTGAGATCCTAGCATGTAGAAGTTATATAAATATTTAATTAGAAAAGAAAAAAGAGGGTAGACCTTTTTGGTCGATTGTAATAGAGACTATCTCCTTTTGAGAATTAATACAAAGAAATATGAAGACTCCTGATTCCGTCAAGACTGTGTTATGAGTTTGTTTCCTTCTGTGATTTCATATTCAATTTCATTTCGCTTATATATGTCTGATGAATGTTTCATTGCAATTTAGTAAAACTTCTACTGTGGTGATCAATTTTTAGTCATCTATATCGTTTACAGTTTTTCCTCTGTATCAGTTGTTAGCAAGTACAAGACCTTTGAACCCTTTAGATTGTCATATTTTATGCTTCATCAAATTTCTTCTTATCTTATTTTCTTCCTCTGTTTACAGGGTGAGATTCTCCCTTGATAGGAACCTCTCATTATAGACAGCTTAATGTTTTTCTCACATTTCACACACCATCTATTTAAAATATAACTCAGTTACGGGCAAAGGCCTTTGGTTTGCACTTTATCTTTAAATATTGGATTCAAAAGTTCTCTTTTATAAGAACAAATTGATACAACATCAAAAACCTTGAACTCCTCTTAAATTTTCTTGTTCCTCTGTGACTGTCCCCGTTGTAAGATAGCCTAATATTGAACCTGGCTTATCAGACCAAACCCATATCGCTTTAAACCTTTTTGATACCATACTTAAAACAACCACCACCCGGGTAGAACTTGAACGTTCACGGGCCGTGATTGAATGGGATACAAACATCCAGGAATAGTTGGAAGCGAGATAGCGACAACCAGGAAATCATCCTTAGCTTCCTTTCCCGAAGGTTGACTTTTCTCTCTTTTTATCCTTTACTCACTTTCATATGCCTAGACACTGTACCTTCTAAGCCTTAAGTACCGACTCTGGAAAAACATCTTGTTGGTGTTGTTGCCGGGGATGAAGTTACGAAACCTTTTCCCTGGGAAGTACACCATTTTTTGCAAGTTTCACCCTTTGATAGTGAACAAAGAATGAACACCTTATAAAGGCTTGTATTATCTTTCACTTGGTGAATCCATGTTTAAATAAGCTAGCATCCTATCAAAGGAACACTAGACAAAACCCAGAGGGTAAACAGACCACATCCATTTCCGATCCCAAAAAAATACTAAAAACTAGAGGTTCCCTTAAGCCAACCATTGTAGTTTACCAGCTTAAGCGCCCACAACTCAATACCAAGAGTTCCTTTGAGCCTTCAACAAAGGAAACCAAGACAGCTAAAACAAAGGAAACCAAGACAACTAAAACACATATACTGGTAGATAAACTCATGGGTGATAAATCAACACAAACAAATAAATTAGAAAAGAAGGAGTCTGGGGTTCCAACCAAAGAAACGGACAAAGGTGGTGGAGGGTTCAACCTCCAAAATGAGATAAATAAGATAAAAATACCAATCCCTTTGGTGGAATTAGAAAAGAATCCTGTATATCGAAAGCAAATGACCAAAGCGATAGGTTTTTCGGAGCTAGAAAGTCACTCTGACATGATAAACCTGGAAGATGATAAGCCCGATATCACTTTTGGTCCACATTTCGAGGGTTCCAGAGACACTGTCACTCCCTTCTATATCACCTTGAGTGTGCATGATTGACTGCTACATAACTGCATATTAGACTCCGGGGCCTCACATAATGTGATGCCCAAAACTATTATGGATAGACTAGGCCTCAAGATCACCAAGCCTTATGGGGATCTATACTCTTTCGATTCCAAAAGAGTTAAGTGCCTAGGTATGATAAAATATTTAGTAGTCACTCTTGCAGAAGTCCTAGTGAAAAGCGTCCTGATGGATGTAGTTATTGTTGATATACCCGTGAAGTATGGCTTACTGCTATCTAGGTCGTGGGGAGCCAAACTTGGTGGATCACTTCAACTAGACATGACCTATGCCACAATTCCTATGTTTGGTGGACAACTTACTCGGTTATATAGGGAAATAAGGCTAGCCTACATAGTGAGCGACCCTTAGAATCCTAACAATTTTCCTATTTATATTCTTGATCAAGATCTAGGAGATTGTATTCTATATTTTGACGATGATGTAAATAGCTATGTAGAAGAGAATTGCTTAGAAAATAATGAATTAGGAGAGACATATGAAAATATGTATAGTACTAGGATTTGGAAAATGTTTTTTGATAGTGCCTTGTCATGTAAAGGAGTAGGTGCAGGAGTACATTTTGTTGAACCTAAAAATGATTTTCTTATCCCTTTCTCTTATAGGCTTCAGTGGGACATAGATTACACCAATAATGTTTGTGAGTATGAAGCCTTAGTCTTAGGTTTGGAAGCTGCCAGGAAGTTGAACATAAAGAACCTGTAAGTTTACAGAAATGCAAAGTTGATAGTGAAGCAGATAAATCGGGACTACCAGGCCAAGCACCCAAGATTGATATCGTATAGAAATTGCACCTAGGACCTTATGGAAAATTTATTTTCATCAGTAAAGGTACATTTCGTCCCCTGGGTCAAAAACCAACAAGTCGATTCACTAGCCAAAGAGGATTCAACTTTTGTACCTCCCATCGCTTTCAAATTAAAGTACCACATAGAGATAAGGCATAGACCATCCAAACCGAACAATATACAACACTGGCAGGTTTTCGAGGATGACAAACAGATCAGAAAGTTCCTAGAATGGTAGGTGATTTCTCCAAAACCCACATTGACCTGGAGGACCAAAATGATCATACCTAGATTATGCAAGAGAGAGAGGAGCCTCATGAGTTTTGAGAAAAAATTGCTAACCATTGCATGTTGGTTTTAAAAAATAATCAGATTCCAAAGGGACTAATCCCCTTGAAGAGACTTTTTGATCAGGATGACATGCCCTTAAAATCCACTATGCAACCCCAACTAGAAGAGGTTGAGGACTACGACGTAGGGACCAAAGAGGAGCCTAGGATGGTAAAAATATCAAAGTACCTTCCTCCTGAGGTAAAAAGCAAGTATAAAGACTTACTCGGGTGGTATAAAGACATTTTTTCTTGGTCTTATTAAGAACTGAGAACCTACGACACCATTGTGATCGAACACAAGATACCTTTGAAGCATGGTGCCAAACCCTTTGGACTAAAACTTAGACAAATCAACCCTATCTTCTTGCTCGTAGTCGAAAGGGAAGTTAAAAAGCTCTTAGATGCGAAAATAATCGTACCACTGAGATACTCCGATTGGGTAGAAAACCTGGTCCCGATTAGACATAAGAACACGGAGATTAGACTCTGTGTCCATTTTAGAAATTTAAATAAGTCATCCCTCAAAGACAACTACCCTCTGCCCAAAATGGATCACGTATTAGAGAAGGTAGTTGGGGAAAATAGGATGTCGATGATTGACGGGTTCTCTGGGTACAATCAAATTGTCGTAAATGAACAGGATAAAGAAAAAAAATCCTTCACTACCCCTTGGGGTAAATTTATTTATGGTAAGATGCCTTTTGGTCTAATGAATCCAGGTGCCACATTCCAATGTGCTATGGATATCGCTTTCATCGGCGAAAGAGACAAGTTCGTAGTTATTTATCTTGATGATCTAACCGTTTTTTCTAAATCTGATGAAGATCGTTTAATACATCTCAAGCAGAATTTTGAAAAATGCCGCAAGTTTGGTTTATCTTTAAACCCCAAAAAGTCTCACTTTGTGATCCGAAAAGATCTTTTAATGACTGTGGTTGAGTTTTTAATTGCATGTGTTAATTAACCATTTGAGAAGATTAATGAAAGAATGAGGAAATAAGAGGAATTAAGACAGCCATATACATATATGCAGATCTGAAATGAAGTAATAAACAACAAACCATAACAAGATAATTGATAACGGAGTTCGGCACAACATTGCCTACGTCTCTGGGCCTTTGTCTCTATGGGGGAGGCTTCTTTATTTCTGTTCAAATCTCAAAAAATACATCACAACAATGCCATTAGGCTACAAGACTGATCTGGTCATGTTCTTCCAGATCTCTAGAACCTAACAGAAGAAACAACATGCAAAATGGATGACCGGAGCTCCCAGAAATGGCCCGCAAGCGTCGGCTCCTCAATAGCTTCTCTGCATAAAAATGGCTTTGGCTTGGCTTCCCTTCAGTATAACTCTTCTCTGATTGTCCTCCATGGCCTAAAACAGGCCTGGTTTTTATAGATATGAATTTGGTTATCATTCCCCAACTTCATCCCAAAATCTAGCCTCCAAAAATGCCCAATATCTCCCAAAAATGGATAAAATCCATTATTACAAGCATAAAAATCAATAAAAATCAAAACTATATAAAAAAAAAACACTTTTCATATATATTTGGGCGCATCCCCCTTCGCGCTAGCCCCTAGTCCTATGGGAGCGCTCCACGTTCTCTGTGGCTAACCTTTGCGCGTTGGCCCTCAAACGGAATCCAGCTTTGGTCTTGTAGCGCAGGCATAGGACCAGGCCTAAAATAGCCCGATCCCTGAGGAATAGGCCCCCCGCTTCGTGCTGCTGGTTACATGGTGTGCGGGATCCAAGGGTTGGCCCTTATCCAAACTCCCATGCATATGGTAAGCCCCTCTCTCCATGCTCTGTGGTCGCATAGACAATGAAACCGTGGGCTGGGGCGAAGCCCCAGTCCTTTCTGCCTCCAACCAAATGTTTGATTAAACTTAAATAAATATATTGCCATATGGTTACTAAGAACCAATGGTAAAGTTGCCTTGTAAAAATATATTGTAATTTCATTGTAAATCTGGACCGTTCAGTATAAGGTCGGAGATCTAACGGTAGAGATTATGTTAGGGTTTTTTTCCCTAGAAGGCAACACTCTTTTATGAGGGAAATGTATCGCGGCTATGGTTGATGGTGGATATTTTATTCTAAGAGAGGAGAAAGAAGAGAAAGTTACAGTGGGTTTTGTTGTAGGATGTATCCCTTCATTTGGTGGATAATAATAAAGGAAGGACCTGGCAATTTCTTTGGTGGACGTAGCCCACACTGGGTGAACCATGTAAATCTGTGTCTCTCTTGTATTGTGTTTCTTCTGTGTTTTGTTTCTACATTTGTTTGATTTTATTTCTCCGCGGTCCTTTTTTTCTAACAACTGGTATCAGAATGTAAGGTAACTCGCAGGAAAAGAGGGTTCCTAGTTCGAGTGGGTGCAATGTCGGAAGATGGAAAGTTTAGGGTCGAGAAATTTAACAGCCAAAACTACCAGTTATGGAAGATGTAGATGGAAGACTATTTATATCGGAAGGATCTATTCCTACCATTGAGTGGAGTAGCAAAGAAGTCGACGGCCATGAAGGACGAAGAATGGGAGATTCTTGACAGAAAGGCTCTAGGAACGATACGTCTGAGCCTGGCAGCGTCGGTGGCTTTCAATATTTCGAAAGAAAAGACAACGAAGGGTTTGATGGACGCGTTGGAAAAATTGTATGAAAAACCCTCAGCGTCGAATAAGGTATTTCTAATGAAGAGATTATTTAATATGAAGATGTGAGAAGGTGGGTCTGTTGTAGATCATTTAAATTAATTTAATACAGTTACTAATCAACTAAGTTCTGTAAAAGTGGACTTTGATGATGAGGTTATGTCTCTTCTAATCTTGTGCTCATTTCCAGAAAGATGGAATGGCTTGGTCATGGTTGTAAGTAACTATGTCTCTGGTTCAAATACTTT
>SNQJ01S0001091.1:10661-36022 GCA_010110895.2 Picea sitchensis
AGAATTTTCAGCGTCGTGGATTCAATGGTCACCTGTTTGTGGAATGTCCTTTTGCGCACATAGTTTGGGTCAATATCTATTCAACTAGGAATTTATCGGGACTATGCTCTGGAACCACTATCACAGAGTGTTTTAAAAACTGGTTTTTGGGGTGGGATCTGCATCCCAACTTACCTGTTTTTGTATGCTGGTATATTTGGAAGGATCGTAATTTTTCTATTTTTGAAGACATGATACCCTCTGCCCAGAGAGTGTCGTTCTAGGTGTTCTTAGCAGTGGATATTCATTCTTCTTTGGTGAAAGTCTCGGTTATCAGGAGGGGGGCTACTAGGAGAGAGATGGATGACGTTGTTGGTTGGTTTGATGGGGCAGCTAAGGCATATGGATCTAACAGTGTGGCTGGAGGTGTTATCAAGACATTAGACAACCATATTTTCAAATGGATTTTAAACTGTGCTCCAGGTACTAATACTATGGCATAATTGTTGGGTGCATGGGCACTACTTACACTTGCTTCCAGGCTCTTTATCACTAATTTCACTGTGCAGGGAGATTCAAATATCATCATCGATTGGCTACGTGATAAAGGACGCCTTCAGGTGATCTCTTTGAAATGCTGGAAGGACAGATTGGTTGAACTTATAAAACTTTTCCAGCATATTTCTTTTGAGCATGTGTATAGAGAAGACAACTCAGGAGCACACAACCTTTCAAGGCAAGCACTTCACAATAAACCTCAGAAAATCATTTATGTACAATGTGTTGAGGAACATGAGGGTCCTCCTTTGTCAATAGATCTCTTCTAGGTTGGAAATTGAACTTTTGTTGGGTGATGGGTGGTAGTTCAATACTTTTTTTCATTTTCATTGTATGTTGTRAAACAACAGTTTATTTTGGKTTTTGGGGAGGGACTTTTAATAGCCATTCCATATATATTTTGATGTTTGGGGAGATAGAATGGATCTTSGATATCCATTGAATATACTTTTTTGAACTAGATGGTGATGGATCTTTGTAACTGAACAATTTATATTTTAAATAATATAAAGTGAAATTTTGTGTGGAAAAAAAGTGAAAGAAACAATTTTGACATGATTTTTCCATTTGCCTAATATATAACTAAGAGTCTTATTTTTTTTTATGTCCTTTATCTATTAAACACGTATATACATAAAAAGACAATCGAGAAAATGAGATTTCTCTCATATATATATACACATTTTTTTTTTTTAATTTCATTTAAAGCTAGATTTTAATTCTACTTCCTCCATTTAATTTCATTTAAAGCTAGATTTTAATTCTACTTCTTCCATTTACCTAGCTTATAATTATTGAGAGTCCTCCCATAATTTGAGATTTGCAATTATTTTATTTATTAAGAATCTCTAATTACTTAGAGTCCCCTCGTACTTTGAGATCTGCAATTATTTTATTTATTAAGCATCTCTAATTACTTAGAGTCCCCTCGTACTTTGAGATTTGTAATTATTTTATTTATTAAGCATTTAGATATTAAAAAAAAGAGAGGATAAGATGGATTTGGGAGTGTGTAGAGAGATGTGTTTGGTTGCATGTAGCTCATCATTGTAGGTGGATAAAAAATAATTATTTATAACCAATGTAAGATAAAATTGATAGAGAAAGGGAAAGAGACAAAGTTTGATATATACTCACACGTTATCCCATTACAATGGGATGAACATTATAATCTCTTCAATAATGAGTTTCAAAATATCTTATTTAACTTTGATTTACACACCTAATAACATGAAATTAATTAAATGCTCAACAACATTGATAAGGACCAATTAAATTAATCATTTTCTCAAAAACATATATAAAATCATTTGTTGTATAATTTTTTTAAATAATATATAACAATTTTTTTATTCAAATCATTAGATCTAAAGAAAATGTTTAAGGTGCAACCACTCTTCACAAAAGAAAATACACAATTAAGAAGGGAGTATAAGGAAATAGAGATGTCTTGTGTGTTTGCAAACAACCTTGCATTTATGCAAAGATAAATAAATATTCAAACAATAGTTTTTAAGTAAGAAATTAAGATTTTATGTTAAAAAATATATTAATGATTTTTAAGGTCGTAGGATAAATTATTTTTAATGAAATTGTAAGAATGGTCATCATTATTGATGATGACCATGAGAAAGACGACCATGATGACCACTATAACCATGATGACAATTATTACTATCCAATAATTCCAATTTGGTTTATAATACTAAGAAATAATGGTAAGAAATTAAATAATTTGTTTCAGAATTTTATTTTTATGCTTCAAAATATTGGAGATAATTTTCCTAAATATTCATATCTTTTAGGAGTTAACAATTTAAGTCAAATTCAATATGGACATATTGATAACATTTTAAAAGAATATGTTTTTCATCGGATTTTATTTTTCTTTAGTCCTTCGTCGTGCGATACTTTAGGAGTTTTCCAACACCTTGTTCCATCATGGAGCTCATGAGAGTTTATTTCTATTGTAGCAATATTGATCTTCCTTTTCTAGATAACTAAAGAAGAAATATGCTTTCGATCATCTAGGATGCAATTAATGATCTCTTTATAGTATTTTGATTTTACATTTTCCTCTATTTATTTATCAGCACCACAATTTCTCCTTAAATTTAGATTTTGATAGTATTTTCAATGGTATCAATATTATGCATAGTGACCTCCCCCTCTACTCTCTAATAATTTAGCCAAGAATCAGCGTATTTATTCCTTCCTCTTCTAAGTTGTAAGTGACTTTTACTAGAGTTCAAAGCAATCTTAGGAAGCCTCTTATATGTCTTTCTTTCCCACGATGGTTTATCTACACCTATTTTAAGAAGAAAAATAAGTTGTTCTCCCTCCATTAATCCTTTTTCTCAATTGTATAGTTCCATTTAATCTTATGATGATGGTAACTCCAAGATATTTGTATGAAGCTCCTCTTAGTTGTCATTGTCATATACAAAAATAGTGTAAGTTATAATTTTATATTTGATGATCATAACCTATGTTTTGTGAGTGTTTAATATCATAAATACACCTCATGATAAGAAAAATATTGTTCATGTAAAGAAGAAGGATGATGACTATTCTACCTAAAGTAGTGTTAGCACACCCTAGCTCTTCCAAGCATGCCTCTATGTTATTAATGTAAACATAAAAAAAGGTAGGGGAGAGTAGACAACATTTCTTAAGTCTCATATTAAAATTAATTTAGGTATGGGAGAGTGAACAACCTTACTTAAGTCTCATATTAAAATTAATTTAGGTATGGGAGAGTGGACAACCTTACTTAAGTCTCATATTAAAATTAATTTATTTTAACCAATGCTCTTGAACTTAGCAATAACATTATCATACAACCTAAATGTTTTTATATCTAGGCACCATGTCAAAAATATTACTAAAGTCAATGAAACAATAAAGGAGATCAATTTTATTTTTAAAATATTAATGGATGATGATCCTAAACATAATTAATTGGTCTAGTAACCTAATATTTAAATTTAAAATGGAAATATGTAATAAATAAAAAAATTATGAATATCATAAGATTTAATTAATGAGTATTTATTTAGTGATTGTTAATTCACTCAAATAATTGAAATTTTGAACTCATTTGTATAGTTTCAATTTTAGTTTATACAATTTATAAAGTATTAATTGTGTAAAAAATTATAAGAAATTTTACATTAACATTACTTATATACCAACCTCATAGACATTATTTATATACTAATCTCATATCCACCTTAACCCTAAATCTACTTAATTGCTTATTGAGTCATGTCAATACACATTATATTCATGTATAATTCCATATCTGGTTATGCTAATATTATGCATTAATAAAACCATGTAAAAATAATGATTTTATTTATATATTCAAATTATATAAATCTTAAGTTTAAATTCTTCATCCTTTATTACTGAAATTTATAAAATCTGATATGAAATTTAAATTATTGTTGAGAATATACCGAAAAAAGAAAAAAAAAAAACAAAAAAAAACATGCTTTCACCTATTATACTTAAATTACAGTTTTTTCATCTAAATTTAAATAATAATAAAACAAAATTTAATCTGAAATTTATAAAAAAGAAAAATAACATGATTTCACTTATCATATTTAAATTACAGTTTTTTCATCTAAATTTAAATAATAATAAAACAAAACTTAATCTGAAATTTAAATTATTGTGGAAAATATTTTAAAAAATAAAAATAACATGGTTTCACTTATCATACTTACATTGCATCTTTGTCATCTAAATTTAAACAAAAATAAAACAATAGCATGGAAGCATTAATATTCATTTACATAGTGGTTAAAGTGTGACGAATTGAATAAACGATGACTCTGGAACTAGGGTTTCATGCTTCAATGATTCCCCCCTTTCATCTGCCGACCACCTCTGCATGCACCTGCCACACTTTGCACAGGAGCTCTGACCGGCTCAGCCGAATGACCGCAAAAGGGGGGGCGAAATCCCCCTCATACCGTAACATTGCAGCAAACGATCCGAATAATGTTCACGCGCGCAGATCGTCCTTCGAACCGCCTCTGCACCTGCGAGAACAGTACATGCAGGAAGAAACGGATGGAGGCATAGGCACAAACATTGATGTAGAGACCTCACATCCAAAAGCAGCTAGAGCTGGGATACCATGAAAATCTATTTCGCAAGCCCCGACTGTGCCCCGATACATCATAAAGAGCAATAGAATAGGTGAACACATTTAGTTTATGAGGGACCATGTCCTCATAGGCAAGTTCATAGGCCTTTGGCTTTCGGAAAGAGACATGGCTCGCTCGATCAAAGCCTAGTGGAACCCCAAGGGAGACTATGAGCTCGAGCTGAGCTCCAAAGGATTTTTCACAGTTATATTGTACAACCTAGAGGATTAAAACCGTGTATTCGAAGGAGGACCTTATTTCTACAACTCGACAGGGCTCTATCTGTGCTTCTGGACTGAATACTTTTGCCCAGAAGAGGAGAACTTTGCCTATGCCCTGGTATGGATTTGCCTTTATTCCCTAACTCAGGAGTTTTGGTTAGCAGAAATTTTATCAAGAATTGGAAACACTCTAGGAAAGCATGTCAAGTCCTCAGAAGCCACCAAGCACATGAAATACACCTCTTATGCTAGAATATGTGTTTACATGGACATATCCAAAGCCCTCCTAGGTACGATAACCCTAGAATACCAAGATGAGGAATGAGATCAAACCATAGATGACGAACACATACCATCAAGATGCAAAAAGTGCCATGAGTATGGTCATATCTTCAGAGATTGCCCCCTCAACTCCGCCCCCCCCCAAGCTAGTCTAGGAAGAGAAACCAAAGGATCACTTCACTCAGGTGAAAAATCGCAGAAGGCAAATGCAAAAGAAACCAGCTACCAACAACGGCCAGAAAAATCCTAATACCAACTCCTTTGAAGCTCTAATCAATCTACCAGAGGAAAAATAAGTAGAAAATCCACTCAAAGAAACGAGAATAAATGACATCAATAACAAGGAAAACTAGCAACTAAATGAGCCCCTAGCCCAGGGAATCTCAGGCGACCCACTGATCCGCCCAGACTCAGGAAAAGAACTAGAAAAGCAGGAAGACACAGTCATGGAAATGGATGAACATGACCTAGTAGAAATAGACCTAGAAAGACTTGAAGAAGCTCTCAAGAAAAAAGACCTACAAACCCTCTCTGAAGATCAGCTTAGAAAAGGCCACAAGGTCTTTTTGGACTCATCAACAGGGGCCACCATACGACTGGGCATCAGAGGAGATCCAAACCCTGATCAAAGAAGAAACCCAAAGGAGAAAAAAAGGAGAGGAAGCAAAACTATGAAACAACTCATCAAGGAGGTCGGTAACTACATGATCAACTCAGGAAAGATACACATACTCTCTGAGAGCTCATTTTCCCACCCACCAAACTGTTAACCATGAAGGTCATTAATTGGAACATTAGAGGCCTCAATGGATGATATAAACAAAGGATCCTCCGAAACTTCATGAAAATTGAAGACCCATACATCCTCCTTCTCCAAGAAACCAAGTGTGTGGGCAAGAGCATGGAAGAAATTCTCAGAAGATGTTGGTGCACCTGCAATTCGTACCATATAGACTCAAAAGGAATTGTAGGTGGCCTGATCATCCTATGGAACCCCGATACAGTCATTCTAGATGAAGGCTTTTTTACTCCAGGAACTCTCACAACCCACTATCGATCCATATTCTTTGATAAAGATGGGTTGATCACCAATGTGTATGGACCATAGAACATTCAGGAAAAATACCTTTTTTCTTTAGAACATAACATACCTTAGTTCCATAGCCGAAAACCGGAGATGGATTGTAGGGGGAGACTTCAACATGATCCTCACACTGGAGGAAAAAAGAAGTGGGAAGAAGAGATTGGAACAAGACAGCATAAAATTCAAGGATTTCCTAGATCAACACAAACTAGTAGACATAGAAAATCGAAATGACACCTTCACTTTGACTAACAAGCGATTGGTGCCCCAACAAATTGCCTATAGGCTCGATCAATTTCTTCTCTCAGAGACCCTTCTCTTGGAAGGACCCCTAATTGAGTCCAACATCCTCCCTAAAGTAGGCTCAGACCATTGGTTGGTTCATTTCTGGTTGACACCATGCCCTCCCCAAAGCTCAAACCCTTCAGATTTGAAAAGTTTTGGCTTTCTCACCTAGATTTCTAAGAAATGGCTTGTCACTGGTGGAACACGGCCAAGATCCTGCAGGGAACCAAAATATATTGCTTCTAGCAGAAGCTCAAATACTTCAAGCAACAAGTGCGAAAGTGGAACAAAGAAGTCTTCGAAAACATCTTCCAAGAGAGAAAACTCCTGGAATAGAAACTTGAAGTCCTACAGACGTGGGCTATTCAAACTGGGTACACCCTTACTCATCACCAGGAAGAGAAGAACATCAGGCAGTAGTTGGAAGAAAGGCTCAAACATGAAGAAATTATCTGGAGACAGAAATCCAAAGATCAATGGCTCAAAGAAGGAGAAAAAAATAAAAAATTATTCCACCACTCTATGATCCACAGACGCTTTATCAACCACATAAAAAAGATGGAAAACACTGAGGGAAACACCCTGCTCACCCACCAGGACATCACGCATGAGCTCACCGGCTACTACAAAGACCTCTCAGAGCCCCTGGGGGATCGCGCTGAGGAAATTGGAAGAGTGACAACCAATATCCCGACACTCATCATCCAGGAACAAAATGAAGCCCTCATGACTCCCATAAGACAGCATGAAGTAGATCAGGCCATATAAGAGCTACCCACAGGGAAGGCTCCAGACCCAGACGGCTTCACAATAGACTTCTTCTACTCTTGTTGGGTTATGATAATGGAATAAGCCTGGAAATTTGTGGAGGAATCACACGGCTTTGGCAAAGTCCTCCCAGCCCTCAATGTGACCTTCCTCATCCTAATACCCAAAGAAGAGAGGGTCACCAATCCGAAGAACTTCAGACCCATAGCGCTCTGCAATTTGATCTACAAAATCATATCTAAAGTTATATCTCTCACACTCAAACCAATCCTCCCCTTCATCATCTCAAAGGATCAATCGAGTTACGTTGAAGGAAGAAAAATAATGGAAAATTTCATCCTAGTCCATAAGGTCATCCACTCACTCAAAAGCAAACGCACTCCAAGTATGCTTCTAAAGCTTGACCTCTCCAAATCTTTTGATAAACTAAGTTGTCACTACATAAAAGTTTTCTTAACAACATTTGACTTTAGTACCAACTAGAAAGACCGGATCATGAACCTCATTACCTCAACCTTCTTCTCAATCTTGGTCAATGGCACCACCTTCCTACCCTTCTCCCCCTCGCGGGGAATAAGGAAATGGGACACTCTTTCCCCTTTTCTCTTTGTAATAATGGCAGAGGGCATGGGACGCTACATAAAATCCTCCATTGAAAACGTATCTCTCCAAGGCCTCCCCCTCCACGGGCTTCAACCTTCAGCCTCACATAGTCAATTCGTAGATGAAACCATGCTTATGAATACTCCCACGATGCAAGAAGATAACAATCTCAACTCCATCCACTATGATTTTAGCTAAGGCACCGACACCTCCTTCAACCTGCCCAAATCGCAGTTGTTCTTCTTGAACACCCAAGAGGCCATCCAACAACATATCTCCCAGTGTCTTTCCATTCCTGTATGCACCCTACCTACTCAATATCAAGGCCTCCCCTTGTTGGATTCAACAACCCGCAACCTTTCATGGGATTCCCTCCTACTCTCCATTTCCAATTGTCTCAGCACCTGGACCTTCTGCTCCCTCAATCTCCCAGCTATAACTACCCTCCTAAAGTTCGTTCTCCAAGCCATACCTGCCTACCTATTTTTTTCTCTAACATCCCCTCAATCAGTCATAAAGAAAATTTGAAATCTACAGAGAAAATTTCTTTGGCATGGTCACAACCGAGACAAAAAACGGGCTCTACTCAGCTGGGACAAAGTTTGCAAACCCAAATCCCTCGGAGGCCTTCGCCTTCATGACCCTGGAAAACTCAACAACACAATGGGAGATAAAATTTGGTGGAAATGGATCAAAACCCCCATAGAAATATGGGCCAAGCTTTGGAAACACAAATACATGCGAGAGATCCAACAAACTCATTGGATCAGAATGCAGGACAAACTACAAGGCTCCAACATCTGGAATGCGGCCTGGAGGAATAGGCCACTTATCCAGGAACATGCCTTCTAAGAGATCTGCAATGGTCAAACTTCCCTATTCTGGAATGACTCCTGAAAATATATGCCACCCCTCCAGTCAAAAGAGAATCTACTGCACTACGAAAACCAAATACAAAATATAACCTTTGCCAAAGTTGCTGACATGTGGGTGGCCAACCCAAACAACTATTCCTGGAGAACCTAGAAATCCACGCATCAGGACCTATGAGTAGCATAAGACTGCAACGTACATAATTGTACAAACGTAATATCCCTATGAAGAATACGCACAAGCAACGATCCCGATAATCTACGATGGGGGCACTCACCTCATGGAATCTTCACTCTCAAAGAAGGATACACTCTACAGGAAGGTTTTCAATCTCTGCCAAAGGACCCCATCTAGACCTCAGTTTGGAAATCCAAGTTCTGGCCTAAAATCTCCATGTTCCTTTGGCTCCTTCTCCGGAATAGAATCCTAACTTGGGATAATCTCTAGAAAAGGGGCTTTATTGGCCCCCCGATCTGCCATCACTACTATCAACACGCAGAAACCATGGATCACCTCCTAAATAACTGCACCATCAGTGTCAATATATGGTATCATGCCACACAACACTTGCAAAGAACCTACCAAGACAAAGGAAGCATCATAAACACAATAAAAAATTGGGGATCAGGACCTTACAAAAGCCAACTCCTTAATAGAATCTGGCAGATCCTACTAGCCTTCATAGTTTGGCACCTCTGGAAAGAAAGAAACATAAGAGTCTTTCACTCATATCCCTCCCCGCCTACGAGCATCTGGTCCACCATCCACTCACACCTCCAAGAAACCCTCTAACTCCATCCTTGGACCAAAGATGACCTCCCCACTGACCCCACTAAAACCTTGATTTTCAATTACTCGGTCCTCACGCTCTCCTCCGCCTTCTCTCCCCCCCTATTCCCTACTTGTCATCCCCTCGATCTGGTCTCACCCTCCACCAAGGTTCCACAAAATCAACTTTGACGAAGCCTCAAAAGGAAATCCAAGCCCCCCTGGGGCGGAAGCAATGATAAGAGACAACCAAGGCCGAATTCACAACATCACAGCCGAAAACCTAGGTTTTGACACCAATAAATCGGTGAAGATATGGGTTTTAATTAGAGGAGTACAACTAGCACTGGATCACAACCTCACCTACCTCATCATTGAAGGAGACTCCAAAGTCATAATTGAGCTAGCCTCCAAAATCCTCAATGGAAGAAATCTGGAAAGGATCACCCCAGTTGGCGCATGTTGGGCCCTCTCCACAGCTTTGAATCACTACCCAAACCCTCTTTATCTATCATCACCTCTCACGTGAGGCGGGATGCAAAGAAAGTGATAGATAGACTAGCCAATGTAGGAGTGGACCTCACACAACAGATCACCCTCACAAACTCCAGGAGGCCCCAGACCTCGCCAATATGGACTCACTGCAAAGAGTTGGCCCGAAGGGACTACTCACAGCCAGATGTGGTGCCACTTGGAAAAAGGAGGGGTATAGATGGTAAGGACAGATGGTGGGGGGAGTTATTATCCCAAGCCGCCACCCCCGTCATATTAACTCCCCATGGCACACCACGAGGAGATTTAATTCAGTGCACCTGGTGGAGCTCTTGGATGAGCTATCTAGTCGGGACACTAGTACCAATCACTCGTAGCAGTCCCATCGACCTTCAATGGCGATGGGAGAGGATTCTATGTCTCCTCGCAGCGTTAAAGGTAACCCTGGTGCACATTTCTTCCTATTTTTTACATGTTATGATCATTGCATAGAGCTACTCATCCCTCCTGGCTTTATAGATTGCACTATGTGCGTCCTCCTGGCCTTCTTCCATCATTACCACTCCCGCACCTCCTCCTCTCATCCCCTCCACCCCCTGGTTCCTCCAACCATACCCCAAGAGCAGGGAAATCCCAGGCGGGGCACCAGAAAAATGAATACCCTCACCCAAACCACCAGACTTATAGCCTCTCAGGAAGCTATAATTTATCATTTCAGTCACCCCTATAGCCACACCAGGAGCACTCAGACGACCCTGCGCACACCAAAAATGGAGACCCCATCCCCCTTATTTTAGACTCAAACTTCCCTATGCACTCAAAAAATGGAGACCTCGTCTTCCCCGGCACATTATCCATCATCCCCTTTTCATTTTCAAGTTATCACTTCGAAGGAAGAGGCACCACTGCACCTCAGCGTCAAAACTATCAAAGAGGATGTTCCACCTCCAGTTTTTCATCCAGGTCCGATCTCGCACAAAACTATCAAAGAGGATGCTCCACCTCCAAGCCATCCAGTCCATCTCAAGAACGTGAGCCATCCTCAGATATGCCTCCATTGCCACCAATCTTTCTCCCCTATCCCTCGCTGCCGAGAGCCTTACCAGGGGGAAAGAAGATGTATCGTGAGAGGAAACTCTAAGCTCTGAATTGACAAATGCAAGAAGGATTCAATCATGGAAGAAACAGCATGGAAAAAGGAGAGGAGCTGAGACTCTTCCTATCATCCCAAAGGATCATTTTGAGATAATCTTGACATCCGGTAGAAGGTGACAACAGCATGGCTAAAAGGGATCATCAATCAACGACTGTACTTGTTGTTTGAGGCATTCACAAAAGCCTGAACGCAAGCCCGCTACCCAACTTGCAAGCAAATATTCACCCCGACATTCACCTCTCATAGATATCTAGGTTCTCCAATGGCTTGACACGACTCACCCCAGGGCCCAGTTTTTTGTTAATTATAGATTTAGAATGGGTAGTGATAAGATAGTTTTCACTCCTTTTTCTGGTTGTGTAATTCTCTTAGCTATGGTGGCTCTGAATGAGGTCAACCCTAGGTCAGTTAGATGGAACAAGGTTCTTATAGAATATATGAGTCCTCTGCACAATTTTTGTAAAACATTTTTCATCCATGATAGACACATCAATGCTTGGAGCCACATGTTCTAGTTTCCCTCATGTGGAAGAACAGGTAGCTTCCAAGCGTCGCACAGTTATATACTCATGATGTGATTTAACATAAAATCCTTTTTTTTATTTAAAAAAAATAATATCCATTTACATGGCATTAAAAATATATTATATTTTATTAATACTATATATCATTTTATTTTGTCTCACTGAATTTGGGAAATGTTATTTATTGTAGATAATCAACGTTATAGTTTCAATTAATATATTTAATTCATATATAGATATATTTCTAATATAAATATATATTGAGTTAATAAATATGCATTATATTATTCTCGTGTAAATTTATACATGTAACATTTTATTCTTTATTCCTATAAGATTATTCGGTATTCGTATAATTATAGTTTGTTGAATTCAATGTCTTTTCCAAAATCTCTCAATATTTATGCTTCATTCACTATACTTTCATGGAGGTATTAATATTCATTTACAAGTAGCATGGAAAATGTAAAATTATATATGTAAAATTTTATTCTTTATTTTTAAATTTTTATTCTTATATTTTGTTGAATCCAATGTTTATAACCTCCCAAGACTAATGATTTGATTTAATATACTTTCATGGAGTTATTAATGTTCATTTACTAATAGTATGAAAAAGTGTTATTATTCTTTCATGGAGTTATTAATATTCATTTACTAGTAATATGGAAAAGTGTTATTATTGAATACAATAATAAACTTTTTCAAAGTAATGAGGTCTTTAATTTTAATTTGGCTAAATCTAAGTCATGTCAAGTTATTACTTCTTATTGTGGTTGACAATTGAACAACCTTATTTAAATGTTTTAAGAAAGTGATGGTGATCTCTCTAATTTTTTTTTCTTAGAAAACTTATATAAAAAATGTAAAGATATTAATAATTCATATATATATTTAAATGAAAAATATTAGTAACTTTTTTTTTATAAATTTAAAAATTATATAAAAAAATTTTTAAAAATATTAATAATTTCTCTCCATATATGTATTCAAATTAAAAATACTAATAAATTTCTTCTTGTAAAAAAATATATTTAATATAAGCCTTTGGGTACTATCATGAAACACGCGTGAGGTCTAAAAGAACTGTGAAGAAAACATAATGTGATACTCATTCAAGAGTCCAACATTGTAGTAAGCTTGATGGTAAATCAAAACCATTCAACCAAACTATCAAATCAGTATGTATTGATACGTTCTTAATAAGTATATATTGTATCAAAGAGAAATTTTAGAATCATGACCTGGATGGCAATGGTCTAAACTATCAAATCAGCATGTATTGTTACATACTTAATCAGTATGTATTGTATCATGCGGGGAGTTAATATGAAGAAAATATTATGTTTTTCATATCAAGTCCCAAACACATCCGTAATCAGTATGTATTGTATCAAAGAGAAATTTTAGAATCATGACCTGGATGGCAATGGGAGTATGGAAGAAAATTTTGCAGGATTTTGCCAGGTTGATGTCCATATCAATAGTTAAAAAAGAAATTAATAATTCAATGAAGAATGGCATTTCCAGAAATAAAGATAACAAGATTTGATATATATTAAGATCCCCGTAATTATGATCACTTTTGAAGCTCCCGATGGTAAAGGAAACACTATGGAAGCATGCTTCAACCCAGTTAATGGATGCCATTCAATGACAAGGAGAATTCAATGCGACTATAAGAATTCAATGACGACAAGGAGAATTCAATGCATGACACGACAAACCCAATTATAGACATGTACATCATGCATTGGAGTAGACGTTTAAAACATTTCTAATATGTGGAAGAAATTCATTATATTTACTTGAAAGGTGTATACTTATTGACAAGGGGAAGATTTAATAGGAGTTTAGTGTTTAATAAGTATTTTATGGACAGGACTAAATATGGCTGGAATATTCTTAGTAGTCACACAAAATAAATGGTTGTGATTTTAATCATTAACTTCCTAGGTATTATAAAGATATGAGTTTATGTGTTTATTTTTTTACATTTACCTAATCATATTTAAAAATTATTTTGATAACTAAGTGATTGCCATGTAAGTGATTAACATAAATTAAAACATTAACACCAGATAAACACAACCATTTATTTGTTAGTCAACAATAAAATTTAATATATTCTTTTAAGGATTTGTTTCATCTTATCAACCTTTCGGGGAACTATTTAGCTACTATGCTAGTACTTAATTTCAAAAAATGAATGAAGATGAAATGTCATAATTATTTGATAATCAAATTTTTCGAATAATCCAATTATAGACTAGTAAATAGTCACAGATTTCGAATAAAAAAAACAAAAAAAACACCTTTCCCTCAGCTACCCAATTATATTCATCCATCACCCTATTAGCTAGACTAGGTATAAAAAAATGGGCATGTAACTAAACTAAACATTGTGCTATCAGATTTTAGAATTGTTCCTTCCATGACAGGGTAGACTCCGATGTCTCCCCTTTGATTGTTGAGATATTTTATTGGGTATTACCTATCAACATCATTGTTGTGCTATTTTCTTCTACCATGGTCTTTTCACATCCTTTTATTCAAAGATATTTTATTGGGTATTACTTATCAACATCATTGTTGTGTTCTTTTTTTATCAATACTTATAAGTTAAAGAAATATGAAAGAATTTACAAACTAAATATTCTACCACAATCCCTCCATTTCCTTTTGTTTTATATAGAAAATATATTATATCCCAAGTTAGCCTCCACGAGTGTCTTTTCCTTTGTTAGTCCTCCCTATTGAACTAAATAAGTATGTGCACTACACTCCTTCAACTATGGAGCCTCTCTTTGAAAATTTCCACATCATTTCCCCTTCATAACCTTTCTCTTGCTTATTATATTCATTGTTATATTGAATTAGTATCTAGTACTTCCATCCCCAATGCTCCAACATATAGCCTTGATCCTCATGAAGCTACTTGAATATAAGACTAGCACCATTCTTTATTAGAATCTATGGGCATTGAACCTATCACTTCTCCTTATGGATCTCCTGCATTCCTTATCCCAAAATGGACTCTAAAAATGCATCTTGTGATGGAATATAAGTTGTCAATAAGACTACAATCAAGAACCATTATCTATTACCCTAGATAGATGATTTACTACACCTCAATGCTAACCTCATAGTAGGTTATCATTAAGTTTGTATGAATTCTCAAAACAATGAAAGAAACATCCAAAGCCAATTTTGGATTCTTTTAATGCATAGTCAAGGAGTTTGGCTTCCAAATGATTCCATGACATTCATGAGATTGATTAATAATATCTTTATACCTTATCTACTAGGATTCCTTATTATATATGTAGATGACATCCTTAAATTCTTTTCTTCCTAGGATAAATATTTTCAACATGTGTGCCTCATATCTAACCTACTAACTACCCATGATCTCTAAATCAAGAAAAAGAAGATATTCTTTGGACAAATCGTTCATTCATTATACTGAGTTTTTCATATATCAACATGGTATTCATGTTGGCCTTGCTAAAATTTAGGTTTATGAGACTTGGCTAATTCTCTTTACATTTGAAAATAAACATAAAATTCATTTCCCACTTCTCTCAAGTAGCTTGGCCATTATGTCAATTACCTAACTATGTGGATTTTCACTAGAACAAAGATGATGAGGCTAAATATACTTTATGTTTTCATCCAAATCTATAGTGGTCTTTTGAAATAGAAATAAATGCACCGCATTATGTCATTGGAGTGGTTCTTAGACAAGGAAACCACCTATGAATTACCATTTTGAGACATTGCATGAAGCCATGTTGTTGTGCAGTACATATAACAAAAAACATTATTCCTTGATGCATCCATTGAATTAATGTTTTCATTATATTATGGAAAAATAAACTATCCTACACACATATCATGGTCCCATTTTCTTTCTTAACTCCTAGTCCAAGATTAAAGAGTAGAGTTGGTGATCAAGTATAAAAAAGGGATTTGGATTAGAGTTGATGATAGGCTATGTCACACTGCTACTTGAGTTCTAAAAATCCTCAATGTTCATTGTTTTACCTATGAAGGCTGGAAATATTTGTATGCTAAGGATCCTTTATTTGGTCCCATATGGCATGTAGTCCATCATCCCACTAAAATTAATTAGACCCCTTTTCTAGATTATGTTGTTCACAATGCTTAGTTGTATCATCTTAACTTTTTTTTTTTTACCTAAACTCTAGATCTACACCTTTTGATTTATGAATTCATTGTTTCTTCCTATGTTGGTCATTTTGGAAAAATGAAAATCTTCAAAATTCTGTAGAAGCAGTCTTTCCTAATTATCCATGTGATGCCACATTAATTCATTTATTCACAAATAATCGTGCATGCCCATTCACAACAAAGAAGGTCTATACACCCTACTACCAATTCCTTTACACCCATGGGAGTCCCTCTCTCTTTATTTTCTAAGTGGGTTATCCATAACTATTAGTATGCATGATTTCATTCTCACAGTGGTTTATTTGTTTTCCAAAATGGTGATCTTTGTACCATGTACCAAAATTTTATTTATTTTCCAAAATGGTGATCTTTGTTCCATCTACTAAAACCACCACTTCCCAACAAACTACTCAATTGTTCTTCACTCATATTTGGTTACATTTTGCACTACTTGTCACTATTTTGTCCAATTAAGATTCTCATTTTCTTGTTACCATTTTGAAGACATTGTGGCATTTATTAGGTTGTCAACTTTATTTTTCTATAGCATTCCACACTCAAATGGATTTCTGAAATGATGTTGTACATCACAACTTCGTGCATGCTCTATGTATATACTATGCCCATAACAAGCAATAGAACTCATATCTTCATAGTTAACAACATAGTTATAATATATCTCTCAATGCCTCTATTAGACTTTCTCCTTTTGAAGCCTATTCTATTTATCAACACTTTTCTCCCTATGAAGTTCCATTTAGTCTTTTACTTACATCTAATTCACACAACAACTTATTAGAATTTCTCATTTTGAAGCCTATTCTATTTATCAACACTTTTCTCCCTATGAAGTTAGTATTTTACTTGCCTCTAATTCGAACAACAACTTAATGCTACCTCTTTTGTTAAAACTCTCACAAAGTAGATTTCTAGGTAGATGTATAGTTGGCTGCCCCCAACAATGATATAAGATTYTTTAGAACAGTCATCGTTCTAATCACATTTCCAATGAGTGATTGTGTTTGATTATATATGAACAAACACATTTCAAGGAAAAACAACCTCACAAACTCAAACCCCTACACTATGGACCTTATACCATCATGCAAAGATATTAATAACAACTTATGTATCATTTAAACTTACCTCCTTAACTAGGCATCCATGGTGTTATCAATGTTCAAAATCTAAACTTGCATGAACCTCCTCTTTTGGTGGACAAAGTGCAAGGTTGTCCACCATCCTATAGATACCAAACATCAAACCACAATTTTCCTAAGATATCTTGTTGGATGTGTGCACTTGTTCTTCCAAATAGGAAAGGGCATCAAGCTTGCCATTCAAGCCACATGATTTTGACAATTAGCTTTTGCAAGCTTTCCTAGCTATCCTAGCTAATGGAGAAAAAGGGGACAGTTACAATTTAAAATGGAAGGAGATGATAACATACATATACCTAGGATAGTGGAGAGTGTTCTTTACTCTATCCATTAATAAATATCTGCATGTTGAGCTTCAGCATTGTACATATATATTGTTTAGTTCACAGTTCCGGGCTAAAAGAGAAAATAAGGATAGTTCCAATCTAACTAGAGATGATAAGGTGCATAAACCTAGAATAGTGAAACACGTCCCTTCATTAATCTATCCATTCACCTCTCCATTAATATAAGAATGTTGAGCTTCAGCCTAGTGCATATATTTTATTGAGTTAATTACTACTTTGTCAAAATAATGTACCTAGAATTGTGAAACACGTGCCTTCTTTAGTCTATCCATTCACCTCTCCATTAAAATAAGCATGTTGAGCTTCAGCCTAGTCAAAATCATGCAGGTTAATTATTTTTGACTTTATAAAGTTTTTAATGGTAATGGCGTATGTAAATCATGAGTGACCAAATTTATTTGGTACCTCAATTTTTTGTTCTGTACATTATGGAATTGATTTCTGAAAAGTATTACTGGAGATCAAACGTTTTTATTCTGTGAATTATGGAATTGATTTATGTGCATTATGGAATTGATTTCTGAAAAGTATAAGTGGAGATGATTGAGTGCGGTATCGTTCTTGATTTTATGGGATTGTAACTAGACACTCAAATTAGAGGCGCCAGTAAATCCATGTATATTCAATAGCATTTTCCTTTGTCGCCTTCATACTGTATATTGGTGTCAATGCTCTATTTATATATGTATGATCATCAATAGACGGTGCAGTCAATGCTCTATTTATATATGTATGATCATCAATAGACGGTGCAGTCAATCCAGGTATACTGATAAGATTTGAATATTGAATTTTTTTGGGTGTGTTTCTTTGAATTGGAAAGACCACCTCCCAAGCATGTTCCCGACACAATTAAACAACATGCTATTGCATAGCATAGCAGAAAATGTTAATACTTTGTTGTGTTACGTTCAAGACTCGATATGAAAGGAGTGTCAAATCCCTGCACCAATGTCTCACTAGCACAGGGCAAAACAGTGCCATATTAAAGCAAAAGAGAAAAGCATATTAAAGATCTGCCTCTCAACTCTAAGGGGGAAAAGTAACAGTAAATGAGCTCCATCCTCCCATTTGTCATGGAGTTTTTTTTGAGTTGTCTAGGATCTGAGACAGACGATCAGACAATTATATACGACATTAGAAGGTAATAGATGCCTATAACCCAGAATATATGCCGGGCATATAATTCATGGCTGCACTGGATACCATGACAGAGACGTATCCATTCTTGTTTCCACGAAACAACCTCCTCTGTTACCAGTATATATATCTTTGTCCGTTATAGTGTTTGATATCATGCAGTAATCGTTCGTTCAGTGTTTTCCTATTCTGTTATTTTGTTGTTTGAAGGCCTTAATCAGTGTTAGCAATGGCAACGAACGAAATTAAAGAAGCTGCTGCCAGTTCATCGACTGAATTTGATTACAAGATTCATGATGTGCAGGAGTTGGTAAAATGTCAGCCTCAAGCTGTTCCGGAGAGATATATCAGAACCAAAGAAGAGATTATGGGATCTGCAACAGTACTGGCAGTTTCCTCTGACTTGCATATACCGGTCGTCAACATGGCCAAACTCCTCTTATCTGAAGGCGCCTCCAGGGAAAATGAGATGGCCAGGCTCTCAGCTGCCTGCAAAGACTGGGGCTTCTTTCAGGTTAGTAGATTATCAAATGTTAGTTTAATGGGTTTTTTTTCAGTTTAGTAGCTTATTATTATAAAATGTTAATTTAATCAGTTATTAAAGTGTTATTTTATTTGTTTCTCTGATTAACATATAAACTGTAGGTTATAAATCATGGGATTGAGGAAGGAACACTTAGGCGCACAATGAAAGTGGTACTGGAGTTTTTCAAGCTTCCATTAGAAGAGAAAGAGAAGTACCCAATGAAGCCCGGGACTATCCAGGGATACGGGCACGGTTTTATCTTTTCTCAGGACCAGAAACTGGACTGGTGTGATATGATGGCGTTGGGAACCATGCCGAAGGCTATCAGAAAGGAAAACCTTTGGCCAACTAAACCTCCTTATTTCAGGTGCTGCCAGTGCTTCCATACCAGTGTAAATAACTAGATTTATATGGACATATAACCAGTAAATAATTCAAGGATAAGCAGATTCATAAATGAGCATAGATTTATTTCAATCGTTCATTTATCCAAAGTAACTCAGGGTTCAATAAAAAAATATTATTATTCCCAATTCATCAATTGATAAGTAAGTAATGGTTTCTAGTTTATATATGATAAACAAGAAGAAGAAAAAATTTAGATGGATTTTTTCATTAACAAATAGTTCATCACGCACAACTTTGAAGAACTCGACCTAAACAATGAAGAGTAGAGCACCTTATTTCTATTGACACAAAGATTGAAATTGACTTATAAGTTAAGATCAGATATGGGGTTAATATGTATATGTACAAAAACCCGCAAAGGTCCGTCATTTGCTTCTTGCATTTTGTTCTTAGCTTAAAGTGAACTCTTGGATTCATTGTTTGGCTTCTTTTTGCTTTGCAGGGATACTTTGGAAGCTTATTCAACGGAGGTTTTGAAGTTGTGTAGAACCCTCCTCCGCCTCATTGCCGAGAATCTCCATCTGAAGCCCGAATTCTTCAACGACATGTTTGGAGAAAACGTGCAAGCGGTGCGCATGAATTACTATCCGCCCTGTAGGAGGCCTGACCTTGTTCTAGGTTTAAGCGCTCACTCAGACGGGAGCGCTCTCAGTGTATTGCTTCAAGACAATGAGTCAATAGGCCTGCAAATTCTTAACAACAACCGGTGGATTTCTGTGCAACCAATCCCCAATGCTCTGGTCATCAATATCGGCGACACTTTAGAGGTCAGTATATATCTTTAAACCGAAAAAACATATACTCGTGTGAACCCCAAAGTTATACAAACCCATAGTTTGCAACGATTAATACTCTGAGCAAACTTTTGCGAAAAAACCAGAAATAATACAAACACATGATTTAAATTTTTGCTACTTTTGTTGTACAATTCAGTCTTGATCATCATTTGAATCCCATTTGGAATAGTAATACTCTTCTTAAACTTTTGAAATTTTTGTTGTTCGATTCCGTCTTGATCGGCATTTAATTTTTGTCGTTCGATTCCGTCTTGATCAGCATTTGAATTTTAATTTTATTCTGAAATGTTATATACAGGTCTTAACTAATGGAAAATTCAAAAGTATTGAGCACAGGGCATTGACAAACATGAACAATGAAAGATTGTCTATAGCCACATTCCATGCTCCAAGTTATGATGTGGATATAGGCCCTTTGCCTCAGCTTATAGATGAAGATCACCCATGTCTGTACAGAACGTATAAACATGCGGAGTACAATCGCCATTATCTTTCCAATAAACTTGAAGGCAAAAAATCACTGGATTTCGCAAAGATTCTTCCTTAAAATAACAATTTTAGTATTACTGACTCAACCTTCATTCAACCTTCATCTAAGTTTAAGAATATAGTTTTTCCCTATCCATCTAACCATGTAATTGCCAGAATCAATATATTTCATAATATTGTGCTGTACTCATTATTATTCTGTTACCTTATTACCATGATCAATATATTTTATAATATTGTCCTGTATTCATTATTTTTCTATTCATTATTTTTCTGTTACCTTACTTTCCATTTCATTGATCAAAGCTCGTAAGATAACACATTCGTTTCATTGCTCCTTATATAAAATATTTGAAAATTCATTGCTTACTATATTCAAGAATGAGATGTAAAAATGTTGAAGACAAAGCTTCTGAGTATAAACTTTAATATATAATAAAAATAAGTAAACTCTTAAATGAATCTTATCATTTCATGATATAACCAAAAATATGTCATGATAGGACAAAAAAGAATCCTCTCCCTTGGAACATCTCTCCATGAAAGTTCACCCCCTCATGAGAATGCATCTCTAAAAGAATTAGTATATGATGCTATATAGTTTCATGTTTCATCCATCTAGCCTATGTGCATATGCATATTTTATTATTTGAGTTGAATGCATACATAGTATATGGATTTCTTCTGTCAAGAAATAAACACAAGTAAATTTTTCTTATTTTCTTTACATTCTTTGAATTATGGGATTTTATTGCAAGATTTGATAGTGAGATATATCATTTGCTATGAGAATGTGATTATGACCCTCTTTATTGTTTGAATCTAATACATTGGCTCAATTCTCACTCAACCTTCAAATAGCATTGGGTTTTTAGAGGCTAGCCTCCCACCCCACATGTCTTTTTCATGAGATATATTTTTTTTGGAATACACCCTCCCACCCAAGTCTTATTTGGCAAAAACCCTAGATGAATCTCTTCCTATGATATTTTCTCTTTATTTTACTTGGTTCTCTTATCTCAACATCGACATAAAACACTCATCTATCACAAGTATTTGGGTCTTCTGAAGGTCTCCCTCCCAACCCAAACACCCTCTTTCTCATTTCTAGTTTTATGAAGGTTTCCATGCCACCTAGATCTTCTTTGGTGAATTCCATAGTGAATATTTTGATTCATTTTTTTACTCTTTCCAACATCTCATTTTTATTCTAGCTTATCTCTCTAAACAATGCATGCATTCAAAGAATATTCTTGAAATGATGCAAATTCCCCTCTAACTAATTTTTTGTTGGTACTAGCTAGTGCTATCACTGATGAAAAATGTGACCAACCTAAGAATTCGATTTTTCATCACGATACATGCATATCATTACCTAAATATCATGGCAAAATGAATGATGCATTGTTGGATTCATGGATACATAGTCTCAATGAACACTCTAAGACTTGTTTGACATGAAACAAGTTGAGTGCTTACTCCTCACTAGTAATCATCTAGAAATTTTGGCTCAAGATTAGAGGAAGTTTCAATTTTCCTCTAAAAAAATACATCAAGATAAATGGAGTGACTTCTACTATTTATACTACAAAGTGAATTACTACATGGTATGCCTTCTATTACACCCTTAGATAGCATTATTACCCTTCAAGTTACTTTTCCAATTTGATGTGCAAGTGGTTATAGCTTCACTTAGCTCCAAGAAAAATGTGCAACAATATATTGAACTCTTCGCCAAGCTTTAGATTCAACTTTAGATCCAAAACTCTATATGTCCTTACGTATAATTATGGTGTGTTGATTTCTTCTCATTTTGAACAGATATTGTTTGAGATAACCCCCCAATATTATCTTTTCTTCATGCCATTGAAATGGAATGAAAGTTCCATAAGTACCCACACTTCATTAATTATCATAACCAACCCTCTCCTTATCCAAAACACTTGTCCCAACCACTATTTCCATCCACCTCCTCCCACGTTCCCTTATAAGCCCAATTCCATGAACCATAACTCCTATTTCCTTCCACGTTGGTTATAATATCATAAGACTAAAAACCACACTAGTGAAAATTATACTTATTACAATTTCAATCCACATCCAAATAATTATAGATAGATGAATACCCTTTACTTTTATGATTCACCTCAATATCCTAAACCTTCTCCTCAAGATGAAAGTGTCGCTCTTCCAAAATCCAATATAGGAAACCCTTCATTACTCTTAATGATGAAGGATGATTCTCCCCCCTCTCAAGATCTCCTTTGTACTCATAATTGTCAAGTCAAAGATCAACTCACCATGATAACATTTAAAAATGGTAGCTAAAATGATATCATATCCCATAATGTTTTATCTCATATTCAAATCCTCGACATGG
The DNA here is from genome assembly GCA_010110895.2 of Picea sitchensis. Lineage (NCBI taxonomy): Eukaryota > Viridiplantae > Streptophyta > Pinopsida > Pinales > Pinaceae > Picea > Picea sitchensis. Next base: position 33,856 of record SNQJ01S0001091.1, read on the forward strand.
ACCACTGCTATCCTTATCATTAGGGTTGTCTAAATTAGGATGGCCCTCATTTATTGGTTTATAAACATTGTGTAGTAAAATTTACCATTGGTCCTTTTGAGACATTGTCAAATGCAACGTCTCTCCCCTTAATTGTTTTGATTCACTCTTAGGAATTCCATATAAAGTCATTGTAATTCCTTATACAATTCCTACTACAGCACCTATAAACTCTTTAAATATGGAATACTAAAATATCTATGAAATTGCCTATGTGCTAGTGTCTATATCATGATGTTTTGGTATAATAAGATGGCTTGCATAAATATCTCTCTATTTTTTCTACCTCGGACCAAGCCAACTCATCCATTTGTACCAACCTCCTTCCATACCCTCAATGTTTATTCTCTTACTCGTCCTATCTATAACTGACCTTATCCCATCCTTTATTTCCCACTATTACAAACCCATTGAAGAAAATTCTCACGGTCATATGCTTCTCTCCTCTTCCTTATCCCTCTCTATATATCACACCATAATTACCCTTTTTATCCTAGCATCTATAATAAATATATCTTTGACATCTCTACGAAATCATGTGACAAAATCTACTGAATGTGAAATCCTATTGCAACCAAGTTCCCAACATGTTTTTACACATCACTACTAGGAATATTTACCTAAAGAGTGACGCATATTACATATTATTATTTATGTATCCAACAACATAGCACATGATTTGCATATTAATCTTATAGTAGCACTAGGTATTTTCACATGGTTGTGTTCACCACCATATACCTCATTACTCATGAGAAACATACTTTTTCCATATCAACACTTTGACCATGGTTCAACATATTTCATGCATTGACAACCACAAAATTATTTTGATGGACATCTCCTCACAACAACAATCATCAAGGAAACTTAGTTTCTATCAATAGTGTCAATCTTCAAGCAACTTCACCTCTTCTTTTAGATCAACACTTAACATTGACAAATGATTCTTAGAGCCCTTTTTCTTTCCCTATAGATATTCCTAAACTAAGACAAAAGCAACCTAGGTGATTTTGTTCTAAACCGAGAGGAACTGATACTACACATGAACACCCTTTCCCTCAACATATCTCTCCATGAAGGTGCCCACGCTCATGAGAGTGCATCTCTCAAACAATTAAGTAAATTTGTTAGGTAGTTGCATATTTCATTCTTTAAGTTTTGTGCATATGCATGCTTTATTATTTTATTTCACCCTTCAAGCTACATGCATGCATAGTTTAGGTATTGACTTCATAAAGCAATAAATCCATATGGATCCTTCTTAAACCTATAAAATGTCATTTCTTGGGGAATAATGGATAAAATATTTGTTCTAATTTCTTCTTCATTTATTTTCTTCTTTGAATTTTGGGCTTTTATTGCAATATTTGACAGTGAGCGCAATCATGGAAAGAATATGAAAAACCCTATCTAAGGATGAATTAGATCAGAATGATGCCTATTAACAATCTAGTATTTTAGAGAAGGAAAACATTGTGTGTCCAAAAGTTCCTACTAAGGACAAACAAGAAGAAATGAATATCGAGATTTCCTCCATGAGGGTGGTAGCTATAAATGAATCCCCTCCAAGGAATATGAAGATACTTTAAGAATATGATTCCTCTAACTCTGATAAGGAATTCACTCTAACTCTCATAAGGAATTCACCCCCCCTCCAAATTCTAACATCTAGACTTATTGCACTTAGGGCCCTTCTTCAAGGGGTGACATGAGATTAAAAAGGATAATGGGATAAAGGTAGGATATATCAATATTTTTTTAAGAGACATAAATGGCATGTACATTAGGTATGTATTAGTACTCTCACAAGTGTAGTATGGACCTGAAAAGTGTAATTTCCATTAAGCTTAGTTATTGTGGACCTTTCTTCAAGGGGTGGGCGGAGATTAAAAATAATAAGGGGAGAAAGGTATAATACAATATTTTTCTAAACAAACAAAAATGACATGTATTTTAGTTAAATTTTTTAAAAGTAATGAACCTTGGTTTGTTTTGAGCTAAACATTTTAATTTTAAAAAATATAGAAACTAATAACATAAAAAATATATATACAATTTTAGAAATTATTGTATTTTTTTTCGGTGAAAATTTTGTTATTTTTAACTTACTACATTTTCAAAATAA
>SNQJ01S0001091.1:64133-80270 GCA_010110895.2 Picea sitchensis
AAATAACATTTCTAAAAGATTATTATTAAATAGTGGTTCATGAGGGTTAATGATTGATTTAATTATTAATTAATTCACTAATTAATAAAGTATTAAATTAATGGTGGATAATGTGATATAATATTAAATTGGGTTACGTATCCTACAAGGGATAACGTATTCAATACATTAGGATAAGTAATGAAGGAGGGATAAGGGTATTAATGGCGGGGGGATAAGGTGTAATAAAGGAGTTAGGTAGAAGTTAATGTGGGGAAGGAGGTGAAGGAGGAATAAGGGGGAGGGAAGGAGTGGAGAGGGGATTTTCATTCTACGGGGGAAGTTGACCATGAGTTTGGAGAGCTCTGAGTATTGCAGAGAGCCGAGAGGGGCTGTGAGATTGGTGTGCTCAGATTGAGGCACATGATTTGTTGGTTGTGACATATTGATCATGCAGACACCAAGTTGCTAGAGGTTTTGGGCTCGGAGGGCCAGGATATCCGTAGATATCCTGGAGCTAGGTCGTTTTCCTAGTTGGCAGGGTGGACAATAGTTTTGGGCAATTTTTCTGTGTTTGCAACAGGACCGGGCTGTGTAGCAGGTAGCAGGAGAGCAACAGCAGCAAGGCAGCTGGCAACAGAAATAGCATCAGGACCAGGTACCCTGTTGAATTATGCATTTATTTATTCTACTATGAATTCGTTAATATTTGATGAATTTAAATTGCTGAAGTCGCTGGTATGAATATCAATGTTATGATGAATAAGTATTGTCTTAGTTAAGAAATAAATTACTTATGAGGATAAGGATGTTTAGATATATATATATGGGCACTACAATGTTGATAAAGGATTTATGCTCCTTTTGAAATCAGGGGTCCCTTTTTTCTGGGATGAATCAACACAATGTTCATTTGATGTGTTGAATAAAGATCTAATTTATACCCCTTTTCTTATTCCTCTGGACCATAATAAATATTTTCTGATGTATCTTGTAGCAATTGAATCTTCTATCGACATGGTTTTAGTTCAGGAAGATGATGATCTCAAGGAGCGCGTCATCTATTATTTAAGTTGTGTCTTGGTTGGTCTTGAACTAAAGTATTCACACGTTGAGAACAGGGATGATTTTAAGGATGGAAATTTATTTTAAAATGTAGAAACCTTGGCGAATATTACTAATCCCTCATATGACAACTATAAATGTTTGGCGATATTTTTGTAAAAATATTCAAATTTCTAAAGGATTTTATATAGTTTGTATAAAATTTTGGCGATTTTTAAGGTAAAATAATTTTATCCTATAGAATTTAGGTGAATCTTTTTTAGAATAGAAAATCTTTTTTTGGGAAAAATAGTGGAAAATTATCCCATGAGAGAAAGTTAGCCCCTAAAATCATCCATGGTTGAGAAGTTGGCGTTATCAGCTTTCCATGATGTTCAGTGTCTTCGACATTACATTTCACTATGCAAGATGACTATTGTCACTGACATTAATCATTTTTAATATGTTTTGACTCGGTGAATAATTGGTGGGAAATACAACAAGTGGATTGTTGTATTACAAGAGTTCGTTTTGGATTTTTCTTATGCCAAATCCAAGAAATCATTAGTCTTTGTTGAACTTATGTTAGAGTTTCCAGCAGACAATGAGGATGACGTAGTTATTGACTTGTTTCTAGATGAGAATATATTCCTCATATCTTTGTTCGATCCTTGGTATGGAGATATTATCATATATCTACATAATCTAAAGTGTCCTTCACATTTTTTCATGAGACAAGCAACGATGGATTTGTCACCTGGTGAAGAATTACCTCATTATTGGCAACACTTTATATTGCTGAGGGGTAGATTCAATTCTCTATTTTTTCCTCACTCATGAAGAAGTGTAGCTGGTTTTGAATTATTTCCATAGTGGAGCATGTGGTAGTCATATTTCTAGGTTGGAAACAACCCAAAAGATTTAGTGTGCTATATATTTTTGGCCAACGATCTTTAAAGATTGCATTGAAGCAGTCAAGAAATGTCACCCTTGCCAAATATTTTCTAAAACTATGCATGCACAACCTTCTCCTATGTTTCCCATTGTTACCATTGACCCCTTCACCAAGTGGGGGGTTTATTTCATGACATGGCACCCAGTTTTGGCTAGGGGGCATCGATATATCATAGAGGCCGTTGACTATTTTATGAAGTGGGAAGGGGTCATGCCGATGTTTTCTAACAATGGTGAAACCGCAACACTCTTCGTGTTTAAACAGGTTATAGCTAGGTTTAGGGTTCCAAAATAGATTGTCCTTGATCACGAAAGTCACTTTTAGAACCGCATGATGTCAAAGTTATCATTGAAATTGGGTTTTGGGTAGGAGCATTCGTCTACTTAATATCCTCAGGAAAATGGTGAGGTTGAAGTTGTTAATAAATCTTTGAAAACCATTTTGAAAATAACTATCAATGCGGGAAAATCAAATTGACATTTGACGTTATATCCAAAATTGTGGGCCTACCGAACCTTAGTCGAAACTACAATAGGATTCTCTCCTTTTCAACTCGTTCACAGAGTAGAATCAATTTTTCCTATTGAATGTGAGATCCCTTCACTTAAGATTTTTATCAAGATCCTTCCTGACACAACTGAAATTGAAGAGCACCTTGTTTACTTAGAACATATTGACGAGCAATGTCAAGATTTTTCTATAGAAAATGAGGCACATAAGAAGCGCGTCAAGACTAACTAGTATAATACATTCATCTGAGGTTTTTCTCCGAAGGGGACCTTGTTTTTCTCTACGACCAAGACAAGGATCCCTTGGGGGCAGGAAATTTCAACCCTATTTGCCACGGTCTATATTTTGTGTGGCATGTGCTGGAGAAAAGAGACTACGAATTAGTATATTATGAGGGAAATGTGCTTCTGTATCCCATAAATGGTCTCTACCTTAAACATTACTATGCTTGAACTTCATTTCTCAAGTGCTAGTTCTTTTGTAATTTGTGTTTATCTTTTGTACATAGCTTTGTATAGATTTTGTTTTTCTCTCTTCCTACGTTATTGATCGTTGTGCTTCATCTGTGTGGAATATATTGGCAAATTCATCATTCTATATTGGGTTTCTAGACAATACCAGTTTCCACACTTAGAATATTGCTTTCGTTTCTTGGGTGATTTATTCACCCACTAAACAGCTAGTCTCCTCTCGAGGTGTTTGTCTCAGAGAAACTACCAACAATGTAGCTGATTAGAGTGTCGTTATTGATAATTTTCGAGATGTTATGTTACATGGAATTCAACATCTTCAAGTATTTTTGGATTCTCATTTGGTAGTGTTCTAATTGAATGGTCTCTATCGTATACATGATCCAGTGTTTCTCCATTACTTCCTTAGAGTATGTCTTCTGGAATGATCATTTGTTTACATTACTTATGTACATGTTCCTAGACAATGTAATCTAGTAATTGATGCATATGATAACTATATTCTATATTGACATTTGTCTCATCAATAACACAAGAACACACCATTTACACATGTAAATTTCCATAATTTGCAAGTGAGTCATAATAATGCAAGAAAAAAGTTGTATACACACACACACACACACACACACACACACACACACACACACATAAATATGAGATCCATATTTCCAAAGCCGGGCTTCTACCCCAAAATTTTTATAGATACAAAATTGTACCCTTGGCACATACAAGTTCTAGGCCTTAGGACTGTGTTCTCTATCATAAAAAGTATGTTGTTTTCCAAATGTTGGAAAAGGTGGACCCATGTCTGGGGTACACCAACTACATGATTTTTCATCCCCACTGGTAGATCATCTATGATAGCCATAGGGACAAAACATGTTAAGGCCTCCATGTCCATTTCCACGTTTCAAAGTGTCCTAGTTGCTTCATCATTGACTTGAGCTTCTCCTCTTCCCCAACATTTGTGCCATGGGAAGTTAACAGGTCTGATGGGTTCTATACTTGTACATACATAAGGCACATTTTAGTATCATGGATCTCTCCAAAAAGACATGTTATTTTCTTCTTTCAACATTTATATACAACTTATTTTAAAAAAATAACAAAAAATAACTTAAAAGATAGATAGTTTACCTATCTCCCCAAGTGTCGCATCAGGAGGTATGACATGTCTAGGTCCTGAGAGAAGTCAATACTAGTATATGGATAATATTCAATGGTGGGTATCTATCATGCCCACCATCCGAAGAACTCATCATTGAAGGGTTGAAAACTACTCTCCTTGCTAAGCACATCAATAGATCTATCCATTAGATCAATGTTGGCCATGTGAATTGGTGTTCTCTCACATGTTTCCTTGTGCTTATGCTTGGTACTCTCTCAAAGAAAAAGGAATAGAAAAACATACGAACTAAAAGTTTTTTTTCTTCTGCAGCTTGAAATATGTCAGTTGTGTTTTCATACAGTTGAGCATTGTAGTGCTCCAGTCAAACAATGTCAGTCTTAGATACTCAATGTAATATTACATTTGATATCGTGATGTCTGGTGTAAGGATGTTGATCCTACAATGCAATTCATGGTATACAATATGCTTTTGAGGCTCAATATCTTTATGTTTTTTATGGGTACTTATGAACCCACCTTGACGGTGTCATCTTTACAATATCTAGCTATATAATCCTCTATGGTTAAGCCACCACTTCCTTGGTTTATCAAGTTCACTACCTCTCCTCTTCGTGAGAGGCCCGTAATGAAATAGATATCTTCAACTATGATGGTCAATGGTTTCCCATCGAGCATAAAGGCCTCTACATCAGGATGTGATAGGTCTATAAGGAAGTTCAATAACCATCTTTGTCCTCGCATGTTACTTGTTTGGAAAAAATTATATAGGCCACATTGATGAAGGGATTCAATATCGTCAACATATTCTATCATAAAATTATCAATGGCCTCATGTCCATGTTCTCTCCATTGAACATACATCCTGCAACATGTGAAGGTGAAGGGAGTTAGTACTTTTATTTTTTCAATCTTCGTGAATGTATACGCTATTCATATTTAGAATATTAATGTATATACATGATTCACTTTAGCTTGAATAATGTATATACATGATTCATCCCAAGGTGAATCACGTACATGCAGAGCATGGAAGAAGAGAGGCTCTCTCCTCAATTTCTCACACAATTTAAAAAGTAAATGGATGAAAATGAATGGAATGGTATGAAACTTACTTGGTCCAAGTGGCAAGTGATTTCGTTGCTCCAAGATTCGGGAATCTTCGTCAAAAGTAGCAAGGATTTTCACCAACAAGGTTAAATTTGGTAAATTTTGGCAATAATATGGTAAAATGGTGAGTTTTTTCCTATTTAATGTCATTTTTTGACACGATTACTTTAGTTTTGTAATTTTTTACTAATTGGACTAATATCTAATGGGATTTGTAGTGTTTTTCTAGTATTTTAGGTTTTGAAAGTATACTTTGGGGGGGGGTTCTACCTTTTTTTGGTCGACCGAGTCTTTTTCAAGACTCTGGGCAGGTGTTGTTTTCATATAACTGGCATATTTGAACATGTCTCATCCACCTTGAATTTTTCATCTCAATTGTGATTTATGCTTTTCCCTAGGGTTGACCCCATTAACTTGTGACATGAACCCATCTATCTGCTTTTCGAAATGTCATTTATTTGATGGTAGAGCCTATCTTCCATGGGTTCCCTAGTCAGAATCCCTTTTTGCATTTTGGCACCCATGCTGCAAGTTTTCTATTAGGATCGCGAGTCCTATTTAATCCTGCCATGACTTTGTGTTGAAACCTCATTAATTCTTCTCAATATTTTTCTGACCAATACCGATGGGACTCCCTCATTTATGTGTTACTACATTTGATGATATTTTTCAAATTTTGCGGCATGTATTATGAACCTTGCTGGCATATAGCATAGGTTCCATTTCACCTACATTATTCATCTATCTGTATCGATCGCATATTTTCCATAGGGTCCATCCCATTTATTGCGATATTATACCTTCAAGATGATCTAAAGGTCTTTTTTATGGATGGTAGAGCTTACATCTTCATGGGTGTCCTAGTTAGTACCTTCCTAGCCATTTTGGCACCCATGCTACAATTTTTTCCATAGGCTCGGAAGCCTTGTTTAGTCCCACCATGACTTTGCGTCAAAGATTCATGTCTTGTTCTCATCTATTGCTAGTCAGTTACCCACGAGGCTTCCAAAAATTTTGTGTGTTGAGTTGTACTTGCATTTCATATTGATCGCTCATGATTTTCATGCCTAATGATGGCTTTATCTTGTTGTTATATAGTCAATAGTCTCTGGCATGTGTCATTCCATATGGTACATGCCAGAGTCATACCTCAGTTTGGTCCTTTCAATGTTTTTGTCTGAGTTCTTCCAAATCATTGGCCTTATGCCTTCCTTCCAATAGATCTCTTCCTATTGACTTCAACACATATTTCTCAGGGATAGGGATCTAGAGTCATTTTTAGTACCTTGGGTCTTGCAGTCATCAGTGGAAAGTTCCCTCGCTATTGACAGTGGGAATACATAAATGTCCCTTGATTGGTAGATTCTATCAGGTGTTTGACATCAACTCATTTATTCACACTTTTTAGATTGCACTAGGCATGTTGACACACATTATCATTATTGGTGGGTTGTCTGATGTTTTTTAATGGTATACATCAATGACCAGTAATCAAATGGTATCTCACTATGTTCAACTTCAAAACACCTATTCACATGGTGTAGAATCGTACCATGGAGGTCAAATTGAATAATTTGGGTGAAGTACGAGCATCACATATTTTTTTCTCCTACCCAACTTGTATTGATTGTATCACCCTCAGTGTCATCAGTACTTGCAGAGGATCAGTTTTTTCACTTCATTGGCTCAGGATATCCTTTGATTTGATTCTAATACATAGCTCCACTTTGTATCCATTCGTGCCTATATTGATCTACATTGTCACATGGATCCACTCTGTATAGTTTCCATGGCCATGGAAATTAATTATATTTTTATACTCCATGGATTCATAGTGTAATTGATTTGGTGGCCATGCTTCTATCACTCATGAGCATGGCTATGCCTAAATCAAGAAGAAAATAATCTTACTTGATTTATGTTGTAAGTTTTGTTCTTGGATCAATTGTTTGGGTACTTTCATTTAGACTTACTTCAATGCATCCTCGCCTCTCAGAGTTATAATGTATTTTGGCCATCAATTTCTCTTCTTACCTCACACATTAGGGGGGATTTTTTATAACACCAATTGCCACTCCATATTTCATTTGTGATATGTCTTAGTTCATTCCTCGACTTGTGTTAGGGGCCTACCCCTACTTAGGTAGAATAATATATTCTGATGTAATAAAGATCAATATTAATAAGGCCTAGCAATAAGGAAGAATACGTCGAATGTAAGAAGACCTAATAGAAGCTTCCACTTCTAGAATGATCTTCCTATAGATGGTTCTTTTGATAGACATATTTAGTATAAATATGAGTCGAGGGTATGAGAACTTTTGTCTTGGATATTATTGTAATAGATCTCTACTCTGTCGGAGGTTTCCCCCTCGAAGAGGCAAGTGAACATTTCTCTTAGTAATCAAAATGCTCTTTCTGGTGTTATTATAGTATCATCTTAGTATTATTGTGGTGTTGTTATGGTTATATTGTTGTTCATCTTCAATTTCTAGCATTTTATTTATGTTCTGCATACTTTTTATTTCTAGAATATTACAAGTGGTATCAAAGCACTTTCCTTGGAAAAAAATTGTGGGTTAATTTTTTTAGGGTAGATACATATTCCGACGTCTTTAAGCTACAAAGATCTGTCATTATGTGCATAAACCCTTGGTCGGGGATTCATACACACAAGAAATACAAGTGGTACTTAAGCGCACATCTTTTGGCCACCCTTGTAACCCCTGTTGGTACCCCTTCGAGTGGTAGCGCATCAGACAATACCTGTATACGGATCGACCTAGATTTTCTGAAGCCCTTTTTAGATAAATCGATTGGTCACCTGACTGTTATAGTGCCACCAAGAACAACACTTGGGAATATACTCTCTATTACCTAGGTAGTCAGGTAGTATGACTAAGGGCATGGTCTAGCCTCCTTAGTTGGTTCCCTGAGATATTGTGCCGAGTACTACTGTTGGACCCCACATGTATATTAGAGAGATATAGCACAAGGAAAACCCTTGTCTGTAGAACCATTGAATACATAACCCTTGGGGAAAGAAATAAAAATTAAAACAGACAAGATTTATTTTTGCACAATTGTGTTGAGTTGCCAAATCACTACACATTCCTTCCTAGTTAAGCATTTAGGCATTTCATCACTGCAGTATTATTCAGACTGGAGTATAACTCCACAGGTGTTAAAAAAAAAAACATATGGATTTTTTTGCACCATTATTTGAGACCTATTCCATTGGATTTATCTTATCACTCTTATCACAGTCATACCTATCATTTTTCAGCAAATGTTTGACCCCACACACCCCTTTTCGGTTCCCTCGTCATCATGGACCATACCCATAGCCAAGACTTGGAAGCTCACTTCAATACCTTGCAATCTAATTTCATAGAGACCCAACAAGAAGTGAGACATCTCAGTGCCAATATTTCCACCATTAATAAAAACATGAATTTCTCCATCGCTGCCTCAATCGAGGAACTCAAAGCAGACCTCAAACAAGACATGACTACCCATCTTGAATCTGTCGCTTTAATTATCTACACCAAGCTGCATATCCCTACATATCCCCCTTTATCTGACCCACCTTTGCATACTGAAGTTGAAACTTCCTCTCATTCACATAATTTTCCACCCGATCACTTTCAGCGTGACCTACGCCTTTTGCGTGTGGATGTGACCAAATTTGATGGTTCAGGTCCCATTGGTTGGGTAACTCAAATGGAACATTATTTCTCTTTGTATGACATTAAATATGACTGGGCCAAACTCCGGTATGGTTTTCTCCATCTAGATCAAGAACGTTGGCAATGGTGTCAATGGAGAAAAAACTTCCCATCAAGGGTATATTTCTTGGACACACTTTGTGGCAGCTATTTATGAATGCTTTGACATTGACACCAACCATTTAGGCCGTTTGAAAATGTTGAAACAATCTGGCACAGTGGAAGAATTTATAGCTACTTTTGAGCGACTGACTTTTCATACAAAGGGCATGTCTGATGCTTTTTAACGAGAATGTTTTATTAGTGTCCTCAAGGATGAGATTTGTGCCCATGTCCTCATGGCTCGGCCTCAGAGTTGGGTGGAATCTACTAAAAGAGATACGGAAGAACAAAAGGTTGTCTCTTTTCAAAACCGTAAACCCTCCTTTATTCCTCACACTAAACCAATCAATCCCACTCCCACTTATACTCCACTAAAGATCCAAAAATTGACCAGGGATGAAATGGTTGAACGCCAACTCAAAGGCCTTTGTTATAATTGTGATGACAAATATTTGTTGGGACACAAGTGTAAGGAACTAAATATTTTTATGGCCATCTCAGAGGATGTTTCAGAAGAGGATGTTGAAGCTCCCCTCGTGTTTGTGTCACTTGAACCCACTGAAATAACCCCTCCCTCAGACCCTCCCAAAGTCGAATCGATCATTTCCCTAAATTCTCTCACTGGATTCTCTGCTCCCCAAACCCTCAAGCTAATTGGCTACATAAAGCATAGGAAGGTCATCATTCTTGTTGATAGTGGAAGCACCCATAATTTTATTCATCATCACATTGCCCAAGAGACTAATTGCTATATCCGTGCAGTTAATAATTTCCAAATCATGATTCCCAATGGCGGGTCCATGAAATGTGGAGGGCGTTTTGAAAATGCAAGTCTCCAAATTGGTGACTACCACCTGAAATCTCATATGTTTGCTATCAACATGGGTGGTTGTGACATTGTGTTGGGTGAAGAATGGCTAAAGAATTTGGGTCCCATTCTCATGGATTTTAAGGAATTAACCATGAAATTCGACCAGGAGGGCCAACAATATAAGTTCCAAGGAATCACCTTTGGTTCCCTTGAGATCATGAGTTCCCATCGCATGGAAAAGCTTCTCAAAACAGGTCATTTAGGCGTTATTTCCCAACTCCATGCCATACAAGCAATTGGGACACCCTATGTGTCGCAAGACCTCCAATCCATTCTCTCTAAGCATCAAGTGTTTTTTTCCACTCCCCAAGGACTCCCTCCTTCTCATGGTGTTCATGATCATTCCATTCCCCTTGTCCCAGGAATCCTTCCTCCCAATATCCATCCCTATCGACACCCCTTTTCCCAAAAAAATGAAATTGAGAAAATGGTTCAATAACTGCTTAACGCATGGGTTATCTTCCCTAGTACAAGCCCCTACTCTTCTCCAGTGGTCATGGTCCTTAAGAAATAAGGTTCTTGGCGCATGTGTCCTGAATTTTTCACCCTCAACAAACTCACCATTAAAGACACATTTCCCATTCCTATCATTGATGACCTCTTGGATGAATTGAGTGGTGCCCAGTTCTTTACTAAAATTGATCTTCGTTTTGGCTACCACCAAATCCGTATGAAAGAGGCAAACATTCCTAAGAATTATTTTAGAACTCATGAGGGCCACTATGATATTTTAGTCATGCCCTTTGGCTTGTGTAATGATCCCTCCATTTTCGAAAGCCTCATGAATCATGTCTTCCGTCCTTTTCTCCGTCATTTTGTATTAGTTTTCTTTGATGATACCCTCATCTATAGAAAAACTAGGACATACCATCTTTTTCATGTGGATTGAGTTCTCCATCTACACTCTCAACACCAACTTTTCCTCAAACCATCTAAATGTGATTTTTGCGGATCTGAAGTCGAGTACTTGGGTCATCTTGTTGGCAAGGCAGGCATCAGGGTGGATCCTAAAAATATTGAAGCTATGCAAGACTGGTCTCACCCAAAGACTCTCAAAATATTGTGTGGATTTATAGGCTTAACATGTTATTATCGCAAGTTTGTTAAGAATTATGGAAAGATTACAGCACCTCTCACGACACTCCTAAAAAAGAATTCTTTCACTTGGACTCCAATAGCTACTCAAGCTTTTCAAACCTTTAATATGACCATGTGCACCACTCCAGTCCTAGCCCTTCCTTATTTCACAAATACCTTTGTCCTAGAATGTAATGCTTCAGGGAAAGGAATTGGCAATGTCCTTATGCAAGAGGGTTGGCCTTTGGCCTTTATTAGAAAACAACTCTCTGAACGAAACTTGGGGAAATCAATCTATGAAAAGGAAATGTTGGCTATTCTACATGATGTTGATCTTTGGCACCCATATCTATTGGAGCAACACTTCCAAATTAAGACAGATCATCAAAGCCTCAAGTATTTTCTGGAACAACGCATTTCCTCCCCAGAGAAACAAAAATGGGTGACTAAACTCTTTGGATATGATTATGAGATCATTTACAAGAAAGGAAAAGACAATGTGGTTGCGGATGCACTTTCCTGAAAATATGAAGATAAAGGGTCCCTTTTTTCTCTCTCCTTCATTGTACCAGATTGGCTCCAAGCCATTCACCAAGAATGGCTACACTATCCTAAAAGTTCGCATCTGATACAACAATTGCAGTCCAATTCTCCAGTTTCCCCCGAGTACTCATGGCTCCATGATGATCTGTGATACAAAGGCCATTTGTATTTAAGTAAATAGTCAAAACTTAAATCCATGGTACTTTCTGAGCTCCTTGCTACACCCATAGTTGGGCACTCCAGGCTTACCAAAACCTATGACAAGGTCAAACGCTCTTTTTTCTAGGATGGTATGAAACATGAAATTTGTAATTTTGTGGCTAAATGTGATGTGTGTCAATGCAACAAGGGAGAAACAGTCAAATCTATCGACACACTACAACTGCTTCTAATTCCACCTGCTATTTGGCGTGATATCTCTATGGATTTTATTACAAGCTTACCTAAATCGGTAAATAAATCGGTCATCATGGTGGTAGTTGATCGTCTTTCCAAGTATACTTATTTCTTTTCTCTTCAACACCCATTTACAACATCCATTGTGGCTCAACTTTTCATGGATCAAGTCTTCAAGCTTCATGGCATACTACATTCTATTGTTTTTTATCGCGACCCAACTTTAACCAGCAATTTTTGGCAAGCACTGTTCAAGCTACAAGACCCCCAATTTCATCTCAACACAACTTATCATCCCATACTGATGGCCAAACTGAAGTAGTCAACAAGTGTTTGGAAACATATTTGAGGTGTTTTTCCTCGGAAAATAAAAATCATTGGGCTCAATTGTTACCACTAGATGAATAGTGGTACAACACTTCATACCATAAAACTACCCGCATGACTCCTTTTGAAGCGGTATATGGACAAAATCCACCTTCAGTTCTCTCATATTTGCCAAGTGTCTCGAAAGTCCAGGAAGTTGATCAAATTCTTATAGTTTGAGAAGATATTCTTCGTGCCCTCAAAGAGAATTTGGTCATGGCCCAGAATCACATGAAGCAACAAGAAGATCAAGTTCACTCTGAACATCAATTTGCAATTTAAGGGGATCAGGTGTTTCTTCGACTGCAACCTTACAAGAAAAATTCCCTCAAGACTGACCATTGCTAGAAACTAACGCCCAAATTTTATGGTCCTTATATGGTTATCAATCATGTGGGACAGGTGGCCTATCAGTTAGCTTTTCCCAGTCATTCTAAGCTACATCATATTTTTCATGTTTCTTGCTTAAAGAAGGTGATTGGAACTAAGTGCCAAACTCAAACCAACCTTCCCAAGTTGGACGAATAAGGCTCCATTTGGCTACAACCACAAGCAGTTCTGGACCAATGTGAGCATCACCTACATCATCAAAGCATCAAGGAAGTGTTAGTCCAGTGGAAATATACAACCCCAACATATGCCACTTGGGAACCTGCTACCATTCTGTAGTAATTTCCACATCTCAAGACTTGAGGACAAGGATGCTTTTAAGGGGGAGGACATGTTAGGGACCTAACCCCCCACTTAGGTAGAATAATATATTCTGATGTAATAAAGGTCAATATTAATAAGGCCTAGAAATAAGGAAGAATAAGTCGAATGTAATAATACCTAATAGAATCTTTCGCTTCTAGAAGGATCTTCCTCTAGATGGTTCTTTTGATAGACATATTTAGTATAAATAGGAGTCGAGGGTATGAGAACTTGTGTCTTGGATATTATTGTAATAGAGCTCTGTTATGCCGGAGGTTTCCCCCTTGAAGAGGCAAGTGAACATTGCTCTCAGTAATCAAAGTGCTCTTTCTGGTGTTATTCTAGTATCATTTTGGTATTATTGTGGTCTTGTTCTGGTTATATTGTTGTTCATCTACCATTTCTAGCATTTTATTTCTGTTCTGCATACTTTTTATATCTGGAATATTACAAATTGCAAATCTAAATCCAAATATCATTCATCAAATCATCTAAAATACACTATATTTGTTGATGTATGCTATTCATCCATGTGAAAATCACGTACATACACTATTTTCTAGTGTAAAAATCATGTACACCCCTAATTTTGAGAAAAATAAAAATATTTTGTACTTTTGGGTGGGGTTTACGAGGTTTCCTAGTTCTAAACCCCCAATTTTCCATACACAATAGAATGTAACGATATCAACCTCTTTAGGATGGTATATAAGCACCTATAGGGGTGTAGATGAGGAGAGACAACCTTGGTGCAAGAATATGTTGTCCTTTTGCAAGCTTCGCTATTCCATGAATCTTGAAGTAGTATTCCTTGATCTGGAAATTTATTTTCTAGTATCTCTTCCTCTCTTGTATATGATCGTTGGGTGTGTTCCTATCCCTTCTGGTTCATGTGAGGAAGTAATCCATTGTTTATTTTATGCTTGAAAGGTTTAGTGGAGGAGCTTAGGTGGTTGGTTTCAAGGTAGTTTCATTAATCAAGATCAGGTTGTAACTCACCTATTCATGATGATTAATAAAAGAGTTTTATTTCCCTCCAATATATGTGAAATTATGTTTAACTAATTCTTATATGTTGATTTTTCTTTACATATCTATATTTACAAATTGCATTGATAATTTAATATATGTTGCAATATCTACTTGGTTTCCTTTGCAGGTTGGCAGAGACTAAAGTCTAGAGCAATTCAAAGGTCAAGAGTGAGGATCTTCATTGAACGTTTGGATACAAGGTACAATATACTTATTTCTCTCTTCTAAGTAATCATTTATTTATTGTTTTGTATGTTGGGGGGTAGGTTCAATATTTTAGATACAGTTGTGATATTTTGTGACATAGACCCAAGGTCATAGAGTTGAAAATATTGTAACATTAGTGTATTGACTTTCAAAGATATTCTCCTTATCAACACTTCAACTTGAATGATAGTATTAAGTATTTGGAATTTACACTAAAGCCAAATTGTTATGGGAAGGAAAAATGGTGGTGGTTGGTCTCCAAAATTGAAAAAATAATTTCTCTATTATGTAATCGGTGGTTGTAAAGAGGGGGAATATTGGTATTAGATAATATAGTCTTGAAATCCATTCATGTCTATTGGCATACTCTTACACACATTCCTAAAGGGGTATTAGAGAAAATTTGAAAGTTCTATTATAACTTTCTCTCGCAAGGTAGAAGAAAATTTAAAGGGACACATTGGGTTAGGTGGTCCCCATAGTTTCAATGTTGATTATTGATTGAGGATATAGAGTATGAAGCCCTAGATTACAAGCCAAGTCCTCACACATATAGAGAATTTTTCATTGATGTCGAGCTCCTTGGAAGAAAGATCCTGCAAGGCTCTCACAATTTTCTTCCATCTCCACTCCAAAATTTAATTCCCATCCAAGTGAGGTGAAATATTCGATATCCCCTTCGTACAATGGATCTTCTTCAAGAATTCCTTCACAGGAAAAGAACGAAGGGAATGGAATTAGCTCTGATCCATGACATTCTTCTTTTGTGAGCCCTTCTAGAGGGATTATGAAGTCTCATCCATTTGGTAACTCTAATTGTGAAATTGAATCCCCTTCCCATGTGTGAGATTCCTATAAGTGTTTTATGGAAAGGAAGGGGGGTTTTTCAATGATGATGGCTAAGGAAATTTTTGTAGCGGAGGTGGCGAATTTCGCAGGAAAAACCCTTATCAAGCGATTCTATGGTAAGGAAGTCAGGGTTGTTTCCCTATGCCACTGGATAGATTTAAACTAGAAACCCTTACTTGGGTACTCCCTCGAGGCTCACACTTTAGAATGTGGGTGGTCACGTTTCTTATTTAAGTTTGAATATGATTGCAAAGCAGTTCTTATATCTAACTAGAGTTGGGGCCCCTTGGGAATTATGCTTAAAATGTAGATGGTCAAATTTGATCCTGCATGCGAACCAATAGTTGTTTGAAATATTTGGGCCATTCTTCCGAGTTTACTTCTCGTCTTATGGACTAAGGAAGCATTAGAGGAAATTGGTAACAAAGTGTGGGTGTTTATCAGACTAGAGCCCTCTTGGGACTTAAATCCTGATCACAGATGGGTGTGGACCCATATAGAAGTTGATGTCAAGGAAGGATTGATTGGTAGTTTGGACTTGGTCCAAGGAGATAAGGTATGGAAACAAAAGGTGAATTATTGGAATATCTCATTTATATGTTTCATAAGCCATGAAATTGGACATGTTTATGCCCTATGTTCAAAGATATCTCCTTTCTACTCACATTAATCTAAAGTGTGGCACAAGAACAAGCCTGAAGTAGAATTGAAGTAAGTGCTCTCAGATCAGGGGAAGGGACTAGTATTGATCCTCGTTTGACAAAAATGGATCCTCTGGTTCAAGCTCCTCCCAAGCCCCCTTAGGATCATGTCTCTTCAAGTATGGAAAAATACCCCCTCATACATGTTGGATCGTTTCTTTTGTTCTCCCCTCTTCCCTCTCCTCCTGCTCCCCCTCCCCCTCCTTTAATTCCCAATGTCCCCCAAATACCCTATCCCAAACCTATGACTTCTACCCCCATTGTTATCCCTGAGGAGGAAGGAAAGGTTAGTTATGCTTCTTTAGCTTCTTGTCTTCTCAACAAATCTCAGTTATTCCCCAAAAGAAATTCTTACGACTTGAGATCCAAGGGGAG
>SNQJ01S0001091.1:89033-134656 GCA_010110895.2 Picea sitchensis
CATTGTTTATATATATATATATATATATATATATATATAAACAATGCTTACTATCATAATCCATAAACTTTACACGTTATCATCCCAACCAACAAGATTGGATCCCATACTATTAGCTTTTACCATGTGTTATTTGAAATTAAGATTGGTTAATGTTTTTCCACATCAAAACCCAACTCAATATCTCACTATCACTATCTCAATAACTCAAGGAATGATTTCCCTGTCAGCTCTTTAAAGTTTTTGGTCACAAATGAATGATTTATTTAAAGTTTTTGTCTTCCTCATTCCTCTCATAAGTTTCAACTTCGTACCCCATTGAAAGATGATGGCAACCTATACCTAACCATGTCTACTTCTACTCCATCGTTTTCATGTGTTGGGTGGTAGAAAGACATATTTAGTGGTGGGCATGAGATGGGGAAAAATATATTTAAAAAAAATACAAAAATGTTAGGATGAATTTGTACATTATAATTTGTACATTATGAATTTGTACCAATGAATAATATCATATGTGTGTCTATGTCAAAAATCAATACTCTTCCTCTTCTGAATCCCAACGTGTCCATCAACACTAACATAAAACAATACTAGTCCCCTTCCTCTCGTGAATCCCAACGTGCCCATCAACACAACATAAAACATATGATATCGTTATCCTCATCATCGAACATTAAATATGTTAGCCATCGATTGCGCTGTGGTCCACCTATACTCAGAGTGGCTGCCGATGTGATTCTCCACACATCTTTTTGGGCCTTTTTCATAATTGTTTTTTCCCTCTTATTATTATTTTTAAAAAGAAAAAAGAAAAATATTATTGTATTTTTTTTTTTGTTTTTTTAAACGAAAAACCTTATACTTGATTGGAAATGGAATCTTTTACTTCGTTAAATTTTTATGTTACTTTTTTATATTTTAAAATATAATATTAAAAATAAATTATGAATATTTATTAAAATATTTTATTATAATTATAATAAATTAAAATAGAATGTTTGGAAATAAATTATATAAAATACTTTCTCATCTTTAAGAACAATAAAAATTTTGTGATTAAAAGAAGAGTACAAAAAAATTATTTATAATTTTTTTTCAAATAATTATGTAAAAAAATTTAAATTATTTAACATTTTGAGTGAACACTTTACTCATTATTGAAACAAATAAAAATGAAATGATAAAAAAAAAAGTACATTATGAATTTATAATACTAAAACAATGTATAGCCATTATAAATAATAATTAAAAAGATATAAAATAAAATATCAAAGTAGTTATTCATTAATAATGAATCTTGATTACCAATATAAAATTTATTTAAAGTATAAGAATTTTGATTAAAGAATAAATCTAAAACATAAAAGAAAAAAGGGAAGAAATAATAATAAAACATATAAAATTTAAAAATAAGGAAACAATCAAAAGTAAAAAATAGAGAAAAGGTCAATGGGAAAATAGAAGATATACTTTGTGTAAATGTTAAATTCAGTTAAAATGGAAGTTTCATTTAAGAGGAGAAGAAGAATTAGGTTCCGGATAGATCTAAAAATAAATTTAGATATACAAATAATGAAAAAATCAAAAGATGGAATAAAAATAAATGGTTAATAAACGATACATGTTTCCAAAACATTGTCATTTTCTCATTAAAATTATTATTAGAATGCTTTTTGAATTTGCAATGCCTCTCAAATAATACAGAAGGAGTAATAGAGAACTTAAGTGAAACTTTTGGTTTGGTAAAGAAAAAGGTGTTTATCTATATATTCTTTCAGAAAAGTTTTGAATGATTTAATGTACTACAAGAACAAGGAATTTGATAGAGACTTTATCTAAGCATGGGGTTCAATTTATCCTTGATTGTTTAGAATAATTGTTTAAGGGTTTTATAGGGTTCAAATAGAGTTTAAATATATTTTTCTACTAGAATCTTATAATTATGATATGGTGTACCATGGATGTAGGGAAGAGAAAGGAGAGCTAAAGGAGGGGATGAGGAAGAAAATGTTTTAGAATGGGCTAAGAGAAAGCCATTGTATATTTGAGAGGTTGAATAGTCATTGGTCACAAGAGATTTTGTAAAGCGGTATTTTTCTTTCTCAAGGAAAGGAGAAGAGATTTGAAAGGTTTTATTAACCAGAATTTTTTAAATGACAGATTTATGGGCAGGGTGATGGTGAGAAATGGCATGAAGGTAATGATGTGAGTCTTTCTCGGGTAAACTTGGTGGGTAAGGGTTCTATTGGATGGACGATAAACAACAACATCCATTGGGTAGGGGAGATAATATTTTTTGGATTTCCATAGTAAATTGGGTATGGGAAGGAATTTTGTTAATATGTTTAAAGAATTAGGCCAAAGAGGGATGGCCATGAGGCCAAATGATGAAGGTGTCGTCAACAATTCAAAATCAACATTCAATCTTAAAATGAAAGTTGTTTAAGGCTAAGGTTTCGAAATGTTCCATAAAAATATTGGCGACCACTAGGGATAGGGAAGACCTCATGGATGTACCTTCCATTTGTTCATAGCATGTCCATTTAATGTGAAGAAATTCGAGGTAAGGGATATTTCAATAAGGTTGAGGGTTTCAGGGTCAAGAAGTTTGGATATTCGTTGTTTTAGCCCTATAAATCTCCAGACGTGCACTCTTTTCTATCATTTCATATTTATTCATCCTTGAAAATGGTTGGAGTATCCACCCAAAATGTTAGACAATTTGAAATATCATAATTCACTTCCATAAAGTTTATGCATTATCATGGATAACTATGAAAACTTACACACTCACGAATTAATAATAAATTAATTATAAATATATTCAATTTTATTATATAATTTTAATAATGGATAAATATATATAATTTGAAAGAATATATATTTATATTATACTCCTTTTTATTTTATTTTCAATGTTAATGGTAAGTGAAAGCTCACATTATATATAATAAATGCATACTCATTTATACTCAAGTTATTTGTTCTTTTCATTAGTAAATGATAATTCAAAAAAGTATAATGAGTAATGATTTATGGGTTAGCAAGTTATTTATGAGATTATATCCATTTTAAACCCAAATCTCTAGAGGAATCAAATATCTTAATGTGTAAATTTTAATTTATATATTGTTATGTAAATATGTACATAAGTAGTTTTTTTTCAACTATAATCAATTATAGTCAAACATAATACTTAGCTATTTAATAGGTTAGTGATTATGACACATTAATTTGTTGGTTCATTAATGGTTAGGGGGATTGTCAATTAGTGAATTAATGGTTAAAGGGTTTGTGAGTTAGTGAGTTAATGGTGAGTGATTTAGTAGATTAGTAATTGGGGTTATTTTGAGTTATAGATTTGGATAATGGGTTAGACATTAAAGAGTTCATTGTAAACAAGGTAAATCAATTAGGGAGTTAATAAGTTAAAGATTAAGTATTAGTTGTTTAGGGCTAGACCAATGAATAATTAAAAATTATGTGTTAATTTTTTTTAATTGAAGAGCAATAAAAATTTAACAGAAAACTCTATATAATAAGTGAAAATTACATAAAATTAAAATTGAAATATGAATAAAATTGATTTCTTTTATTTGAAAATTTGAAAATAATCAACTTTCTAAAATTTCAATATATATATATATAACTTGTGTTATAAAAAAAATTCAATATTATATATAAAACTTGAGTTATAAAAAAAAATCAATTGAATGTCATCCATGTAGTTATGAACCAACACATGCATCATAATTACTTCAAATCCCACTACAAGTTCATGGTAGGAGCTTGAGATCACGCATGCTACTCCACACCTTAAAAATAAACCATACTCAAATCACAAGCAAGCGAGCCTTTAAACCATTACACATGGTATGGTTCTAAAATCATAATACTTATTAAAAATTAATGATGTTTTAGAAAATATGAAGGACTTTAAAAATATGTTTGGAGTATTTTTTGAATATGCAGTATAATGGCTACAAAACAATTTCCCTTACATATGAGGGTGGCGGTGGGGAAAATATTAATACATTTCTCTCATATTTGCCCCACCCTATAATACATTTTTCTCATATTTTCCCCACCCACACCCTATAATGGGGTGGGGAAAATATGAAAGAAATGCATTATTATTTCCCCACCCCCCCACCCTCATATATGAGGGTGGGGGTGTGTTGGCAGCAAATTATTCATGTCGATTTTATCATTGTAAAATATCGACTTAATGGGATAAAATTTTCTGTATCCATCTCCTTTGTTTGCAAAGATTTCTATCATTTTTGTTTTGAAAAAAAATGTTTGATTAGCTATGTGTATGATTTCATTTATTTTAATCTCTCATTTTTATTGTTCAATTTCATGATTGTAAGCATGAAATTATAACAAGCTTTGTTTTGGGCGCATCATACAGTTTATAGAGTTTCATTTTATAAAATTGGATGAACACCTAAGGGCATCTAATAATTTTAAAACCTTAAAAAAAATTGAACCTATCGTATTATGGGTTATTTTATTACCATTAGTGCATGAGTTATCCACCTTGGGGTTATGCCTTAGGAATTTTATTCTTTGAATGTTTTGATTATCACATTACCACATCTATGATCATGCATCAAACAATAAATTTGGTGTAATTTCAAATATCAATGCTATCCCTTGTAGTCATATCGCAGTATCATCATTATGGTATAGCACTGACAGTCATGCCTTCAAAACATTACTCCTTCGTCTTGTTAGCACAATATTGCATTCATTGCCTTAGGTTGTAAGTCTTCATTTTTGGGTTTGGCAGTCATTTGACAAGGTGGTCTTCATTTTTGCATGACCTCTGGTTCAACATCCACTCAACAATCCAAGTGGTCTCTATGGTGTCTTTCTCCCAAAGCCTTAGCTATTAGGTCTCCTCCAAAAATGCAGAGATTACCCTCTATTTCATGTGGTTTAAAAAACCCTCCACCCTTCACTACTCCTGCTAGTTTTGTGTGACCAAATCGATGGCGCCTGTGGTGAGGATGGAGCCGAATGGCTCACAGGATATCCTCTCACATGAAAACACTGTGGATGATCTCGTGGCTTATGGTTGGGATAGGTTCATAAAACTATTTGAGGGTTTTAACCTCAAGGTCGCTCAAGCCTTTGCCAAAACGTTCGATGGTGCTAAGGCTAAGATAGGATATTTACAGTTGGAAGTGAGTGAGGGTTGAATTGCAGAGGCCATTGGATTTTCCTAAGAAGGAGCTCATTGGTTTAAAAACCTCAAGTTCGAAGGCATCCCTTGGCACCTACTAATGGCTTCCAAGAAATCATGTTACAGTGTAAAAGGTACACCAATTGTTTTATTTAAACCATGATGTCATGGTTTACTGTTGATACTTAAGCAGTTTGCCACTTGTGAGGGTAGATACACACTAGTTTTCCTGTATCATGTCTGTTGTTGATGGTGTTTTTAGGTTTTGGTTTAAATATGCCATTCTACCTACCTAAGAGCCTGCAAAAAATGGCCAAATGTTACCAAAGGAAAAACCTCAATGCACAGTCTAGACTGTTTCATCATGGCCTGATTCAAATTCTGGTCATTTCACAATGGTCTAAAGTTTAGGATAGTTGGAAAGATCCTATGGATAGAAATGGGTTATCCCTACCTAAAACCATGATAGACTCACCTCCACATTTTAATGAGCCCTCCGGTCCTTTTCAATCAACCCCCTCTATGGAAAAACTACATGTTGATTTGCAAGAAATCCCTATGTCTGTAACTAAAACCCATGTTGTTTTCCATAAGTCATCCAAAGGAAAAAAGCCAAGACGTGATTTTATTCCCAAGAAATCCTTAGAAGTTGTATTGGATGATATGAAGGATAAGGTCCTTGTTGTTCCTAGTCCCGAGGAGGTTAGGGTTGATTCAAATGAAGATAAAATCAAGAAATAGGGTAGGCGAAAAACACAAAGAATTCCAGACATCAATTTTAAAAATAAAAGACCTGGTCGACTCATATCCAGAACGCTAAGAAATAGACATCGCGATCATGAAAAACCTATCCCTGTTATTGAGGTCGATGAATAGATTTATGAGGATGATACTGATGTCGATACACCACAGTTCGATTTCGTATTGAATCTACCTCCTTTCTTAAAGAAACAACAAGGTTTTTTAGGAATTCAACATGATGTCAATTGAATCATGGAACAGGGTAAGTTACCCACTACATAGCAAACTTGACCATTACCAAGCATGAAACCGATGCATTGCAAGAATTATTTCGACTGGATCAAAAGGTATTATCGGGATATTCCTTACCTACAGGTACAATTAAATCAAGTGGTCACTCATAACTCGGTTCTTGAGAGGGAGAACAATGAACTCAGAGCTTGCGTTCGATTGAACACACACAAAGCCAACAAGCGTATTAAGCGATCTAGGAATGTGGTTATTAAAAATTCAACCAATTTCAATACTATTATAAACTCAGACCTATCTGATGCCTCTCTTTTGAATTTCTGAATTGGTAAATAGTTCGTTTGTATTTCATGATTTGATTTTGTTTGGATAATAAGAAAATTCATTTTGATTTTGTTTTTATTTTAGACTAGCTACATAATCGAAAGATTATGTAGCTTGTCTTTTGAAATTATTTGTTTTGATTATTGTCTGATTTTGATTTCGTTTTTATTATTTCAGGTGAACAACGTATTGATGTTCTATGATTAAGGGAATGAGTCATGGGTTGAGCGTTTAGTGGACTAGTAATTTTTTGTTTTGAAAAACAATGTTTATTAATGTAAATGTTTTTGATTAAAAGACTCCAACAAAATTATCTTTTTGTTATTTTATTTTAGTAAAAACTTATTTTAAAAGATCTGTTTCTCTCTTGCATGATATGAAGAACATATCAAAAACTTGTTTAAATAGCATTGTTTTCCTAGTGATAAAGGCAACTCCTCCTGGACCATGTGATGGACATATTTTTTTAAAACTATATGAGAAAGCAGTTTACTCTTTGTCTTTCATCTTGTGTAGATTGTGCAGTGTTTTTCATTGTCTTCTCATGTAATTTCTAGATGTGAAATGTTATATGTATTGAGATAGATTTAGTTTGTTCTGCATATAATATTTTATTTCATGTTTTTCTTTATATGGTTCATTATCTTTTGGTTCAGTTGATATCTGTGACTGATCATCTATTCAAGTATTTTGAGTTTACATCTTATGCTAGATAGTTGGTAACACCATTTCTGAAGATTGGAATTTCTTTAATTTTCAGTTATTGGATATTCTAAAGTCACATGATATATAATCATTTGTCTTTCTGTCATCATAAATTCATTCCAGAATGTAAAATATTTCTTTGAGTTTCTTCAGGAAGTATTGTGCTTTCTTTTGTCATAGGTTTATACTTGACACAGGTTAAGAGGAGCTCATACAAATACTGAAATTTGAATCTAGTTTAGTATTGCTGATCAATAGGAGGTTATCTAGTTTATTATTTATCTAATTTGTGGATTAATGAATGAATAGTGATTGCAATCATTTAAACGTTAAATACTTTGTCTATTTTCATTACATCATTTACAATCTGGTTCATTCATTGTTTATTAGTTCGGTAGTTAGAGTATTAAAATAACTTTGTTTATTTTTAATCTTGTTTAGATCCATTATTTTAAAACAATTACTTTCACAAGGCTTTGCTTAAACCTTGTAATTTGTATATATATGTTGTACATAAACACTGTTAGTTAAACATTTGTAGTTAAAGTGTTGATTGTTAGAGTTGTATCTTTAGTTATTTCACATCTTTTAGTTTTTTTAGGATCTTAGTTGGCTAACGTAGCCATAAAACCCATCGGGGTAGATTATCCCAAACGGCTTGGGTTAAATAGATAACCCCAGTCTGAATATTCCCTTCCTGTTGATGGTGTTTCATAAGTGCCCGTCAACAAATGGTGCTAGAAGGAGGGCCTAAAAGGCATTGATGTCACAAGGAGGTCGTAAGACTTCCCCAAACAATCATTTTCCTATCGTGCACATAGTCGCTCAGACAATAAAATTTCACTTGATACAACTACTACCTCAAACACCACTCCAAATATTCTCGTCAAACTGGTGACACCCTTTCCTCAAGGTATTAAAGTCCAAGAAATTGTTCTCCAGTCGATCATAAGAACTCAAAGTGCTTGGTCCTGAATCAGACAACCTGACAGATAGCTTAATCAACCCCTTGATTTCACCAATATTCAAGAACAACCTCTTGACACTGGTCTTCCCAAAAACCCATTAGGAATTAATATCATCGATCCTTATGAAGCACTGATCCTTGGTGCTAGGGGATCTAGTATCCCACCATCCCCACCTGGTTCTTCTCCACCCTCTTCAGGAGAGGAATCCTCGGATGAAGTCAATTCTTCATTTGAACAATCTCCACCAAATCCCATGGAAAAACAAAATAATCCCACCATACCTTGGCTCGATCAAGATGTCGTGGCAGTACCTGGACCCCAACACTCGTTGCCCAAACATCTAGAGAAGTGGCTACCGAAATTTGACCCATATTCGAAGCAATCAACTGAGGATAACATTAAGAAATGTATGTTAGTTGTTCAGCTCCAGAGTGTTGAGCATGAGGATTTCATATGTAGGTTACTCCCCTACACTTTTGAGGGGAATGCCTCAACCTGGTATTTTTCACAAGAACCTCAAACCATCGTCTCTTAGGACAAGTTTGAAACATGCTTTCTGGAAAAATTTGGAGATGATAAATATCTAGAAGTCCTAGTAATGGAACTCTTTAGTATGAAAATGAAACCTAAAGAAAAAGTTAAGGATTTCAACCAGAGATTACTAGCTTAAAAAAAAAATCCTATAGATTTGATGTCTGCAGAAAACCTGACTCTTGGATACTATACTAAGGCCCTGAATAACAATATATTCAGATGGGTTAAAAGGTAAAAAAAGAACACATTATTAGAATCCTTTGAGGAGGCAGTCCTTATTGAGAAGGACATTTTGAGCTTAAAATATAGTTTAAGTAGTAAGGCCGAAACAAATTCATCTTATAAAAAGAAAATATAAATTCTCACTAGACCCCCTCAAACTAAAAATCAACAAGAGACATTAGACTTGGAAAGTCTAAAAAAATCTTTCCAGAAATTATCCAAACAAGTTGTAGACTTGAAAATATCCACTGAGGATGCATATACAAGTAAAGGAGGTTTTAGACCACCTTTCAAAAAAAAATTTCCTCCAAACCGGCCAAACCCGACCACAGAAGGTCTAAACTTTGAAGGATTATAGTATGATTTGCAAACGATACTAGAAGAACATGATAAATTTGTTTATGCACCCCGAAAAAATCAAGACGATACGGGTGAAGAAGAAACACATGATGAGGAGGACTCATCTCCTCCCGTTTTCGGACATTTGTCGGAAAACATCTTTCAAGAAAATTTTGAAACTGTCCATCCTTATAACACTCGAAGTAAAGAACAAAAAAAACCTTCACCCGAAACAAGTAGGAATGTGGTTTCAAAAAAACCAAAGAAAATTGAAACTAGAAAAAAATTTGTTTCCCCAGTTTTAGAATATGATTTGCTTGAAGATCTTAAAAAACTAAGGGAAAATATATCAGTTTTTTAATTACTTAAATTTCCTCTTATCCTATATAAAATGCTCCAAAGTATTGCTGAAAATAATAAAAGAATGACTCTATCAGCAAGAAATCAACAAGTGACCCAAATAAAACTAAAGATGTTCCTGGTAAAAAATCATCTGAAAAACAAGATAAAAAGGACATATCAGAGAAAAATGTAGGAAACTTAGATACAAATATTTCAGGTACAACCATAAAAAACCAACAGAATTTTGTTGTCTCTTCACGAAAAAATGTGCCTCCTTTTTTGTTAACTTTCGAAATTTTCAATAGAAATGTACATAGAAGTATGGTTGATTCTGGTGCCTCGTCAAATCTAATGCCTCTATCTGTGTGTCATAAAATTAACGCTGAAGTAAAAAATTCTGATTTAAAGATCATCCAGTTAGATAAAACTAATGTAAAGGTCATTGGTGAACTTAAAAATGCATTGATAAGGTTGTCATCCAACCCAAAGGTCCACCAAGTAATTGATATTATTTTTGTTGACATTTGGAAGTTTATGGTTTATTTTTTAGTATATATTGGTCAGAGCAGTTACATGACTATTTTTCTACAGATTGGTCTCATGTGTGGTTGTTTCATCTGTGGCTGCCAGAAAATGGACATCGTAATAAGATCAGAATAAATAGAGAGCATTACCTCAAGTACACTGTGACAGATTTAAATGATCCCAATGAGCCTTTTACTACTAATGTAAATTCGACTGAGATACAGGGAATGAATACCTTTTTTGGAAATTTCATGACTGAAATATCCTCTATCACTGACCCATAAAAACAATCTGAAATATCAGCCTATACTCAGATGGAAACTCTAGAAAGTGCAATGAACATTGTTGATGAAGAACAAATCTGGTCCTTATACTTTGATGGATATAAATCCTGGGAAGGGGAAGGTGTTGGTTGTGTACTAATTGATCCCAAAGGTAATAAAAAATTTATAGCTTGTTGATTGGAATTTGAATGTACTAACAATACAACATAATATGAATCACTTATGCAGGGACTAAAGAAGGCATTGGATCTCAACATGCAAAACTTGGTAGTATTCTGTGACTCTGAAATCGTAGTCAAACAGGTGAGAAACATGATACATTGTTTGTCACTGCATTTGAAAAACTGCCAAACCTATGTATGGATTTTAATACAAAAATTTCTCTCTTTTAATATAAATTTCATTCCTAGGTCAAGTAATTCAGAAGTTGATTTATTAGATAATGTTTCCTATAAATTATTGCATGCTGAAGGTATTTCTCCTAACACATTCTCGGTTGAATTATTATTTAGGCCATCGATCCCCGACAACATTACAAATTGGTGAGTGTTCGCTGATGATCAACAGATCATCAATTGTCTGCATATGGAAGACATCTTCCAAGATGCAGTGATTGATGAAAGCACCCACAATGAAAACCTTCGAGATTTCACGATAATATCCGATCCTCGTTTTGCAGAATTATCATCTGAGCTGGTAAACTCTATCCACCTATCTATTGTTATATTAGAAAAATTTTATGATCTGCATGACAAGTTTAGAGGGGTAGTCAATTTCAAAATGAATAGTTCCTCATTACTATACGAAACTGTAAATTTAGGAACACAAGATAATCCTCAAAATATCGATATGGGAAAAGGGTGTTCTGAACAAGAAAAAATTGCATTTATAAAAAATTTCAAAGAATTCAAAGACGTGTTTTCTTGGAAGTATGACGATCTAATTTTTTTTGATCCAAACATAATACAACATGTAATTCCCATGAAGCCCCAAACCCAACCTTTTCAACAAAAATTGAGAAAAATGCACCCTAAATTAGAACCCATCGTAAAAAAGGAACTAAATAAATTACTCACTACCAATATCATTTTCCCAGTCTAACATACTCAGTGGGTATCTAACTTAGTCCCAGTAAGGAATAAAAATGGGGAAATTCAACTTTGTGTTGACTTTCGTAACTTAAACAGGGCCTCTGATAAAGACAATTACCCGTTCCTCCAATGGAACAAATTCTGCAACAAGTATATGGTTATGAAAGACCATATTTATTAGATGGTTTCTCAGGGTAAAACTAGCTCCTTATGTCTCCATCAGATCAGTTGAAAACCACTTTTCGTACCCCATGGGGAACCTACGCCTACAAAAAAATGCCTTTTGGATTGATCAATGCCGACGCCACTTTCCAGAGGGCAATGGAAATTTTGTTTTATGGCATTATCAATCAATTAGTTGTGGTCTACATAGATGATGTCACTGTCTTTTCCAGGAACAAGAAAGATCACCTGTCTCATCTTAGGGTTGTGTTAGAAAGATGTCGCAAGTTCGACATTTCACTCAATCCTAAAAAATCAGTCTTCGCAGTAGAACAACGGAAATTGATTGGGTTTATAGTCTCTAAAGATGGAATGATAATTGATCCCGAAAGAACCCAAGCCATTGCCAATCATCCTCCACATTCTTTCAAAAAGGCCATGCAATTCTTTTTGGGTAAAATTAATTTTGTCAGACGATTTGTTCCAAGTTTTTCTGAGATGGTTAGACCTCTACAAAATCTGATAAAAAAGGATGTTCTATACAAATGGGGATCACAAGAGAATCAAACTTTTAAATCCATTAGAAAATCTATAACCAAAGCACCTTCCTTGATGAGTCTAGATTTTTCCCAGGATTTCACATTGTATACTTCTGCATTTGATAGATCTTATGTTGTTGTGCTCACACAAAAAAAATGTTGAAAACAACGAAATACCTCTTTCATTTATGAGCTCTTCCTTTAAAGGAGAAGAATTAAATTACCCATCGATAGATCAACATGCATACGTTGTTTTCAAAGAAGTTAAACATTTCAGGTCTTACCTTTTGAAATCTAGGATAAAAGTTGTTGTTCCTTACCCTGTTGTGAGAAATCTGTTAGTTCAGAAAGAGCTAGGGGAGAAAAGGAAAAAAATGGATGACATCACTTCACGAGTATGATCTCGAAATAGTGACTTCACAAATTGTTAGAGATCAAGGCCTTTGTAAATTGGTAGTTGATTCAGTTGAAAAATCAGAAAATCAAATAACTACATCCACTGGAAATATGCATAACGAAACACAAATATGTTGTACACAAACTGTGCCTAATTCATCGTATGATGATATCAGATTTTAT
Source organism: Picea sitchensis (assembly GCA_010110895.2). Lineage (NCBI taxonomy): Eukaryota > Viridiplantae > Streptophyta > Pinopsida > Pinales > Pinaceae > Picea > Picea sitchensis. The sequence goes on from SNQJ01S0001091.1 coordinate 101,832, forward strand.
TTGTTGCACGGAATTGCTACTCGCAACATTGATACAAAAAATATAAGAGAACTGAGGCTTAGATATGCATCTTTCTAGTTAATTAATGATATATTATTTTGAAATAATTTTGACGGTGTTTTTCTGCGTTGCCTAAAAAAAAAGGAATCTGAAAGGGTGTTGCATGAACTTCATTATGACGATGTCGTGGGTCATTTTGGTGGAGATACCACTACCCAAAAAGTATTTAGGGTTGGATACTATTGGCCCACCTTGTTTAAGGATGCTCACACTTTGGCCCACAAATGTATGATCTGTCAAAAGGCTGCAGGATGAGTAAAAAAGGTTGCTTTCCCTTTGCAGCATGTCATGGTAGACACACCTTTTCAGTAGTGGGGCCTAGATATTATAGGACCGATTAATCCTCCTTCCTCACAATAGCACAAGTACAGTCTCATGGCAACAAATTATTTCATGATATGGTCTGAAGCCTTACCATTAAAGGTAGTCAACATGAATCAGGTAGTTTTGTTTCTAAACTCTCATATTAATACTTGTTTCAGAATCCATGAATGTTTGGTTTTCGGCAATGCTTCTTATTTTTCTTCCCTGGATATGAATGTATTTTCTTTAGAAAAAGGGATTAAACTAAAATACCCTTCTATCTATTCCCCTCAAGGAAGCGGTTTGGTTGAATCAATGAATAAAAATATGATCAAGATAATTAAGAGAACAGTGTCAGAAAACTACAAAAATTGGCACAATGCATTGTACAAAGATCTTTGGGATGATAGAGTCACTCCAAAATCTTCCATCGGTAATTCTCCTTTCTTCCTTATTTAAGGAATAGAAGCTATCCTTCCTCTACATGTCTTGCTCCCCTCTATGCAATTGTCACAGAAAGTTCAGGAAGAAGAATGTCCCCTTTAGAGAATCGGATAAACGCTTTATTAAAATTGGAAGAAGTAAGGACACAAGCAAAAACTAAATTGGATCAACATAAAAAAATTGTAAAGAGATGGTTTGATACAAGTTTGTCCTCTCAAAGAAATTTTAATGTAGGGGATTTGGTCCTCAAATGGGACAAAGAAAACAAGAATAAAGGAGAACATACCAAGTTTCAAAACCTGTGGCTGGGGCCTTTTGTCATTTCTGAACAATTGGGTCCTAGTTATTTTCATTTGCACAACTTAGAGGGATACCCAAACACTTTTCCAATGAATGGAAAGTCTCTCAAGAAATAATTCACCTGAGAAAATCAGATTTACCCCTTTTGTAAATATGTTTAGCTTACATTTTCTTTTGTTTTATTTTTTGCTGCTTTTATATTTTTTGGTTTTTGTGTTTCCCTAATGCTTATTTCTTAATCATAATTCATTATTTAAGGGAATTGGATCTTTCACTAACAACAATTGATAACAGTTCAACTCATCTACACATTAAGTTCTAAACTCAGATCAGTCACGGTAAGTCTTTGTCGAATCATTGTTCCTGGTTTTTATTGAAGTCTTAGGGAAATACGGTTATCTTTAAAACTTCTTACGTTGTCCCAGTTCTAATGAGATCAACTCATAGCGCTTCCTCATTCCTGAGATGATTTCTTGACTGAAATCTAAATGTCTAAATTATGATGAAAGTTATCAGTTCTCAAAGAATGAAATGAAATATTTATTAAGATCAATCCTATCATTGCCTGGCTGTGAAATCTTCAGTATCACCCCGCTCTCTTGTTATCATGAATTTTATAAAAAGTTTATAAACAATTTTAGAGAGTCGGAAGCACTGTAATGTGTGGGAATTGTGTGTAAACCCGTCGGGATATTGAACAGGTCTGCTGGCAGGGGGTAAATGCACACATGATATCAAGACTTCTTCGATGGGGTACTGAACATGCCTGCTGATAGTGAAGCAATGTCGGGGTCAAATATATTCATGTATGTTGTTAAATTGATCGGGTGTCAAGATATTTTTATCATATATGGACAAATTTTGCATGGGATCGAAGTATTGGAGAGGGTTAAATGACATCCCTACCGAGGATGGGTCAACGGTATTGGAGTTACTTGTATAAATATAGTTACCCCTTTGATCGAAACAAAATGTCAGATTACAATTTTTTGACAGAACTTTATCTAATGATATGGCTGTGTTTTTTTTTTGAGTTGATGTAAAAATGCTTGATCTGTCTTTTAATTGTTTCTAATAACTATCTGAGTTATCTGTTCCCTGATATAAAGTTCTAATGATGCATAGGTAACTTATTCGCCCAACGTGTTGCCATTTTTGCAGCTAATTATTCATGTCGATCTTATCATTGTAAAATATTGACTTAATGGGATAAAATTTCCTGTAGCTGCCTTCTTTGTTTGCAAAGATTTCTATCATTTTTTTTTTGAAAAAATTCATTTGATTAGTTGTGTGTATGAGTTCATTTATTTTAATATCTCTTTTTTCTTGTTCAATTTTATGAATGTAAGCATGAAATTAGAACAATCTCTGGTCTGGGTGCATCATAAAGTTTAAAAAGTTTGCTTTTATAAAATTGGATGAACACCTTGTTGAGGAAAAGATATGGATTGATCTTACTCAAGCATTTTCAAACTTTACTTGGCTAAAGTAAAGTAGACAAGAATATCACCCTATATTTATAGCCAACAAAAATATATATCCTAACTCACAAGTATTAATTACAAGTGCTTAGGCTAGTATTTTATCAACAAAAGCTTGCTAGAAATTCACTTTTTATGTATTTTTCTGAACGTATCAGTTGCTGAAATAAATGTAAGAACAGAAGTAAAGACACCAAGATGATAATAAAGACAATTGAGACATAAAGCAATCGTTTATTTCATTCCAATTCACCAAAGATTCATTTTCTTTACAAAATCTCATACATAAATCTTGGACCAAATTCAAATTTAGACATCCCCTATGGAACATACAAAAGGACCTCTGACAGAAAACCAAAACTGAACTCTAAAAGATGGATAAACTTTCCACAGGTTTCTGCCCACTCGAATCTGCACAATATCCTTTGTCAGTCATGAAAACTAATTCAAAAATAGACATGTCTACACAGACTATCAAAGATAGATCAACACCTCTAAAGAACAAGTGTCTGAATGATTTGATTCAGCCCTGAATATTGTTGTCTACAATAATACCCTGTTATCATAAAAGAGAATTAGGCTATGATGAATATATAAATGAATGAAAACTAAATTATCTCAACACAAACTCAAAGAGAAAACCTTGGCATGCTTCTGCTTCTATCCTCCTCTTGTTCCTCCCCTTACTTCTGCTTTAAAAAAATTAGAATTTTTTGAAGTAGTTGAACCAACTTATTAGTTAAGATAACTAAAGACTCAACTAACTTTAGTTAGGGGGAGGGGGAGTAATAATCATAATAGGGCCATAAATAAATAATAACTAGTAGGTGGGACCCCTTGCGACTCCCTTTAGTTCATAACAATCATAACCACCATAACATAATCCATTAGTTAAGCAAACACAACACTTGTGCCTCCCCTCAAACACATTTACTTTTGGCAATTTTAGATCATGAAATTTGAAAATATTTCAAAATAATACTCATATATCCAAAAAAAACCATGTTTTCTAAAATCCATGAAGTCCACCATCATAAAACATTAAATAACATAAAAATCAAAAGCCATATTTTTCAGTCTATGATACAACCCTTCTTTGGTTGTTGTTGTCACCTCTTGATTTTCCTGAATTTGCCTTGGGTTGGGCAGAGCCCTTAGGCTTTATCTCACTGATCACATGAGAACAAACGTCCCTCAAATGCATCCGTGAAGACATGGATTTGTCAGATTCATTGGAGGGTGAGAAAGGGGCAACAATATTTTTTCCTATATCAAATGCATGGTGGGCTTAAATCTTTAATCTCTTGCTTGTGTGGGAGGATTGCACTGGCAAGTGGTTAGGGGTAGCTTGGACAACGGGGTTCAAAGGTGGCAGAGAAGGCAAAGTTAAGTTTGGCCAACCATGGTGTTGGGAGACTGTCGGGTGAACAATATCCTACCACCCATCATTTTTTGGGACTCCAGGCTATAAAGAGACATGAGGAGGCACAAGGATGTCGGGGGCTTAAGGGGCTTAGAAGGGAGGCCTTTCAGGCCTCGGTTGGACTATTCCATGCCCAATCCAATTAAAGAATCCAACATGAAATAATTGGCCAAGATATTTTGAATCAACATCAAAATGTAGAGAGAACCCGAGCTTTCTTGGGGCTCAATTCCATCTACCTCTACCTCTGTTTCCTCGGTGATGGCTTCCCCAACTGAAAAAATTCATCCTGCATATGTTAACAATTAGCAAATAGTCTTTTAAATAACCATGCATGACAACTTCTTAAAAATACAAAATATATTTGGCTCAAAATGTATCAGGCTCATGCAATCCAATCCATACAAATTATTCTAACATTAACCAATGAGAAGGGGGGTGAAACAGTGTTCTGGGATATGTGAGGGGTTTGTATTGAGTGAAAATATGATATAATGAAATGGGAGAAGAAATGTTCACTGCTCAATGACAACAACAATCAACTGTAAATCAACCCAATAAACATTACTGCAATCCACTCAATACACTGCCACTTCATCCACTTGACACAGAAATTCTCTTGGATGTAATCAATGTCATAACAGGGAGTGAACAAAATGAATATGGGATATGTGAGGGGGTTTTAATTAGCGGAAAATGAGATGATGAGAGGGGAAAAAAACGTTTAATGTTCATGAGATTAATCAAGCAATCCATAACATATTTTGCAGTAAGAAAAATATGCATCAACCAACAATCAGATGAGCGAGTCATAATTCCTGTGTATTTGCCTAATTTCACTATCCATTAATATCCAACACAGTGCCATTACAAAACATAAGTATTTCACACAATTTGTAAGAGGTCATGTTCCCTTTATTCGCACACTTTGCACTTTATAACAGTCAACAACAAAAATAATTTCCAATCCATAATCATTAACATCCACCACTTCCATACATTTCCCCAATCCACATCTATATTTAAAATTAATGTTTCCAAAATAATAATGAAATCACTATTTCTATAATAGAGCCAATCAAGATCTGTAATGATATCCGTTCTCATATTTATAAGCAGTAGAAATATCAAAATAATCAAAACCTCACATGACATGCCTGAAATGACAATTGACTATACGACCAACAGTCATCATTTAGACACAGGCTATGCAGGATTAAATGTCCAAGGCAATGTAACCATGCCACTATAAAACAAAACATCTCAATGCGACTTAAAAGCCAAGCCAAATACCCAACATGACTATCATCAACAATGGTCAATTTCAATAAATAACATGCTTAAAAACTCTGAGGGTATCATTGAGTATAAAACAAACTATCCATACTACACACAGAGCGCAACCAACCAAACTCCACAATACAACATTTCCACTTGTCACAAAAAACACACAGTCGTGTCAATAACTCAACATATCATGTTGGGGTTGTGCACATAAATAAGTGGTTGGTTCATTTAAGTGACACTGTGACTCAATCAAAGCCATGAGCACCCAGGCCTATTCAACCAACAACACAAGGATGTCGTGGATATGCCTTCTATAGTTATCCAGTTTATTGTCATTTGGCCCCAGGAGGAAACATAATTATCATGCCCAATGTTTCATTTGCAAAACACCATACATGGAACACGACCTATGTGAGAAACCCTAATCATTCGTGACCAATGTCATCCATCATCCAAATCACCATAAGTGCCAAACTAGTGACTGTACATGAACCAACAATTCACCATTGTGGTAAAAAAATAATAATCAATGAATCGAACAAGTCGTGGTATCTATGCATACCCACACATCTAATGGAAACGGGCAGAGGCCCGTCCATTTTAAAAACAATTGAGTTTTTTTTTTTGACTTCAGGGGGGTGACTGTGAACTTTTTAGAAGTGAAAATTGGCAATGTAAGGCTCATGTTATTACCACAAAGGCAGTGACGAAAATCTATACCAACATGACTACTATACGACCAACGGGTGAGCCCACATTCGAATTAATAAACCACAATAATCAGGAACAAATTAATAGGCTTGATAGTCTCCCTATGCGCATCTAGTCTGGATGGTTAAGGGTTTGCACGGTAGCATTCACAAGAGGAATGGAACTAACTGTAGTGAAACTTTGAGGAAAAAGGCATACACACAAGGATAATTATGATTCACTTGTGAATGAGAGATAGTTCCTTGACAGGATCGAAACAGGAAGACAAGGCTCTAGTTAAACCCCAAAATCGTGAAGGCAACCATCCAGCCATGATTTAAACAAAAACCTTCAACCAAAACATAATGGTAACAAAGAAATATCACCCAGGAAGACTAACAACATCGATGAACTTAAAACTATTATGGCAGAACCATCCATTTTCCATTTAAAACCAAAATTCAACATAGTTGCAGCACTCAGGACAAACACAAACCCACACAACTAAGAAAACAATATTTCATAACCAGAGTGAAGTCAAGAATGGCCAAAAGAGACATACCTATTAATATAAATCCTTAAGACGAGAGGTGGTTGAGCGGTTTCACCCTACCAAAAATCTGGAGTGTGAACACAACAACAAGATCAAACAATAGTCTCACTAGGGTGGCGGCCAACAAGAAGAGTAAAGGTGACGTGCAGTAAATGAACGTTGCCTCCACCCACATCTCATTTACTCAACAATAAATGCTCGTCACCTCCAACCACATCTCATTTACTCAGCAGTACATGCGAACGAGCCCTCCATTAACACCATTAATCAACCCATGCATCAAGAATATCAACACATTTAAAACCAATAAACCATGCTACCTTTCTAACTTAAGCCATAGCATCATCCAAATTCCATTAACCATTGTATAACCATTTGCATTATCACTTTTCCAAAATGTGCCACCAACTTTTCAACCACATGCATATAAATCATGTAATTAAAAGACAATTTCATAGCTATTTTCTTATTAGCTAGGACTTAATTATCAACCAGTATTTTCATGCATGTAGTATTGCAGAACTAGGTCTCTTTTGCATCAGATATAGTACTTTTCTCTTTCTCAAAAATGCCTTTCTACAATTTTCACTAACATACTTGTTATGTAGGTGTAATAAGAACATACCGTAATGACATTAATGAATAGCATATGTCGTAATAGCGTAAGAAACCAACCTTTCATAAGCTCATTTAATAACCAATAACACAATATCTTCATCAACCATGTGTCACACATCGTCTCAACATAAAAAATGCACATATCTTCTCTTTAATAGTTCAAGGGGGTCCCGCCCACTAGTATTATTAGTTTTAATATAATAGGCTTAAGCAACACTTTGTGAGTGAAACTACATTGACATTTTCAATCGTCAACAAACTGGCGACTCCAGAGGGAATTTTTTTTTTAACAGATTAGAACTCAAAACTCATGGTTTCACAGATCAAGAATAGTAATCTCAAGGATACGTAACTCGAATGATTGTGCAATAGGGGCAAGTGAGTGGATTTAATAGAAAGATGACCGAGAATTTAGGAATAACTCATGAAAAGTGTTAAGTATGATGGGTTTTACCAGTGTATGCATAATCATTTGACTGGAATATGCTCTTGAATTGAAAGAGGAAAACTTATAGATTTGGTCTTAAGATCTCAATGGATGAAGAACAGGAAAGAAGAAGCAGGAAACAACCAATTCCTTGTAAGACAATAGTGTAAATATGTAACAAATTCAAAGGTCCTTCAGAGGAGATATCATAACAGTTGTGTAAGCTTGATTGATATTGACTAACAATTCTTTTGTAGGGGTGTCATTGTGGAAGAATTGATCCAACATTCTATATCGACTAAACACTCAAAAGATGATAAAGACAAAAATTGCAACAGAAGTAATAATGCAGAAATTAAAACAACAGCAATAAAAGACAGAAATAAAACGCAACAGGAAAATAAAAACTCAACTTAGAAAGAAGAAATTAAAGTGTTGTAAGCCAGGAAAAGAAGAACAAAAACCGAAAGTAGATCTAAGCTACTAGTATACATAAGAATCCAATCAGCAAAAAAAACCTTTCACATTGGTCCCTCACAATAATTCAAGCAAGGACTGTTAGTGCTGTGAGAAAACCATCGTCTCTGTAATTCCTTTAAAATTTCTGAGTTAGTGTCCAAGACAAAAGTAATCTGGAAATGACCCAACACTTGAAATTCTGACGTAACTATCAGCCTTTGGATGCATACGATTAAATCATCAAGATAAACATGGAGACTGACCAATTCATCGAAAGTTGTGTGTATAGGCTCTTTTAAGGTGATACTTGTATCAAATAAGAAAGAAGGAAGGTAGTTGTAAGACATAGTATCGCAATTAGTAATATAAGTGGTTTTGTGAATATTTTCCCCTTCTACCTTGATTTTATTGTAACCAAACAAACTGTCAAGTAAGGGCTCCAAGTGTAACTCTACAACCTATTGTAGAATAATTTTCATGCTGAGAGGGGGGAAATAATTTCTTGTAATTGCTTGCCTGAAAGTTCGAAGAATAATGCAGTTTATAATATTATCAATGGTATTTGAAGAAGGTTACCATTTGTAAACCCATCTAGGGTGGACTAAAAAAAAAATTTTAGTCCTTGAGAAATTCCTCGGCTCCCTACGAAAGGTTTCTTTTAGTGCAGAGTTAACAAGTCTTTGCTTTTTCCTAGCTGGTTTCGTAGTATGCTAAAGAAGACCTGGATCAGAACCATGAAGATCCATATTACACCAAGCAAAAACCTTTTGAAATCCACCAAGTAATTCAATAGACTTCATTTCTTCTTTATCCAAACCCTAGACATTTATTTTAATGTTCAGTGAGGATCTAGGTGTCCTAATGTTCATGGAGATGGATTCAACCACCTTCAGTTGTAAATCCTCTTCATTTTCTTTATTTCCTCCAATTCTTAAAAAAAATGAACCCTCAAGAGGAGTCAATCCCTCAAGAACCTTATTATTTTCCATGGATATAGTTTCCTCGGGCTTAAGAGGTTCATATTGGATGATAGTACAAATGCTCCCATCATCAGGGAGGGCCTTCCAAGGTTCTACATGGTCAGGAAAATATGGGCAATGCCGAGATTGGAAAGTGAAATCATGCCAGTGAGGCAGGAGTTGCTGAGTAGGAGAGGTTGCAAAGATAGCTAACCGAACAGCTATTGAATTCAACTCCTTCCTAACATAAGGTAATGTTAAAAGATAGAAGGTTCGAGACAAGTGCCGAAACAGTTTGGGAGTATTGTTCCATCAACTTGATGCTAGGAGAGCATGCCTTATGTATCAGGTTCACAGAAAACTCATAATTTCAAAAAAATGAAAGGTGACCACAACCAAGATTAAGGGCGTTCTCAATGCCTAACAACAAAGCTTCGAATTCAGTGACATTGTTTGCGCAAGAAAACTCCAACCTGTATGACAGATTATGATTTTTTCCTGTAGGTAAGACCAAGATAATACCATCCCCATTACTAGCCCCATCATGAACCATCAAAGTGCATATGCCATAATTCATCATCCGAATCAATTCTTTCCAGAGGAATATTATCCTCTTCAGCAAAGATGGAATATACTCCTATGTCTTCTTCGATATAGTTTACGCTAGATTGCAGAACACTCTCTATGTAGGGTGAAATTCTTCCTTCTCTCAGGACTATAATGTTCTTTCCATTTGGAGGAACTAATAAATGTGTCTCTTCAAGTGAGAGGTATCCACCCATTAGGGCTTTCCAATCTCTTCCCAAGATAATTGAACAATTTCTTATAGGCATATCGATCACTTGAATGCTAAGGGTTGTCCTTATCTCAGGGTGAGTGCATCATACCAAGGTTACATATTTAATCTCGCCCATGGTTGTTTGTTGTAGACTATTATAGGAAATCATGCTTTGGTCATTTTCGTTTGTACAAGATAAGCCTAGCTCTTCCATAATAATCTTCGACATAACACTTGGGCCTGAACCACCATCAATGAGGCAGCAATGGCCGATTTTATCCATGATATTTACAGAAATATTAAAAGGGGGATTTTTTACAGGGTATCTAAAGTTATGTACACCTACTTTATTTACAAAAGAATCCTCCTCCCTTACCTCTTTAGAAATATTGGCTACAACGGAAGCCTTTCCTTCCATGAATTGTTTCAGATGCATCTATTTTTCAGGGACAACAACCATGTCTAGGAGGGTTTCATATGCTTTGATGTTAGCCAATTGATTCAGATGTTGTATTTGGAATATAATGGGGGAGGAGTGACTCTTTTACTCTCATGAATTTTAGGAACCCGGGGCACAACAACGATTGAGGATGAACTCAGGCTAGAAAAGAAGCTGCGAGGAGGTTAAAGTTGTCTTTTAGGGCATAGAGCTTTTTTTGGTATTGATAACCATGAAATTTTTTGGCTCGAAAAAATATAGGACAACAATAGTGACTTATGATATGTGACTCTTTTACTCTCATGAATTTTAGGAACCTGGGGCTCAACAGTGGTTGAGGATGAGCTCGGGCTAGAAGAACTGCGAGGAGGGTTAAAGTTGTCTTTTGGGGCATAGGCTTTGTTTTTGGTATTGATAACCATGAAATTTTTTGGCTCTGAAAAATATAGGACAACAATAGTGACTTATGATATTTTACCAAAGATCTTGTATATGGCACTATTCCTTACCTCACACGTGGTTTCTTCATGGTGTTCCTCGAAAAAGTTACACCAAATCTTAGGCAAGATAGCTTTGGGCTGAAAATTATTTTCAACCACACTTCTAAAAGAAGGGGCAAAAGAGGATGAATCTCCAGGGGTGAGAGGGGAGACAGTACCCTTCCGACCAATTTCTATCATACGATTGTTCATATATTGTACTAGTTGTAAGAGAGAGGACATGTATGTCTGTATAATTGATTCTCCATGGGGTAGACCAATTCGTTCAAGTTGTTCTTCATATTCTAAACATGTGTGCAGAGAGAACCCGAGATTATCAAGGGATTTTTCTTCAAGCCTTTGATGGTAAGGAGAAGGAAATGCATTGTAGTAATGCATGAAGGCAGCTTGGTTCTGAGGGTGGATAAGTTCGGGGATTTGATTATACAACTTGGTGAAACATAAGTTGAAAGACCTGATGGTCTCACCATCTTTGTAAGTGACGTTATTGTACTCCCTTAACTTCTCAACAGGGATTTTGGATTTCCTGTAAGTGGATCTGAACCAGTAGATTAATTCCTCCCAGGTAGACAAGATCTTAGGAGGAAGGTAAAAACAATCGGTCGTTGCCTTCCCTTCCAAGGAATTGAAAAATAGGTGCATGCAAGTATCATTGTTGTTGGCCCCTATGTTATGACAAACATTAGAAAATGCCACTAGGTGTTCATTGGTACTGACAGTGTTATTTCCTGAAAACATAGGCAAATGTTCTTTAAAATTTGGAAGTGGGCAAGTAGCAGGAGCTAGGTTAAGAGAAGAGGACACATGCCATGGTGTAGTTGTGGTGTCTTCTTCGAATTGAAAAGGTACATAATTCTTGATGACTTTGGTGGGGTTCATAGTAGATTGGACATGGATATGGTGGTTGTACAAGCTACCAATCACCGATGACGATGAAGATTGGGAAGATGGAGCACTTCCTATGCCACTAGAGCCACCACTAGATGCCATATTGTAGACGATAGATGAGGGAAGGAAAGATGAGCTGGATGAATCAGATAAAGTCCTCCTTAGAGCACTTTGTTGGGAAGATAAAACAATGTTTCTCCTTCTTATATCAGCAATACGACTCATTTCGGGTGACAAGCCTATTCTTCTTCTAGAAGCACGAGAATCAAAGGACATGAAAGAATAGCCAAAACTTGAAGGAACAAAAGGTTATTGTTGATTTCTAGGCTGCGTACGCCTGGCTTCTAACTATTCTTGAGCACTAATATCTTGTTCAATTGCTTCCCAATAACAGTTAAGCTTGTTATCCCCGATTTCTAGGGATAACTAGGAGATCATGTATCGAGGCCCACAGGTCCTAGACATGGAGTACCGAGAGCAAGATTGACCTGAGCATGGCCCCGGGGGGCCCATATTTTTTCTTCTTCACTAGGTTTGTCCTATCAGCAACATCAGCATCTGTCACCTTCGACTTGGACCTGTATCAGATAAGACTCTTGCTCCATGAGGTAATTAGTTCAGGTATCATGGTATGTGTCATATTTGATCATTATAACTTTTAGATATATGCATCAGATTCATTTTATTTCTGATGACTGCTTGGACCTTACATTGACCCACTTGACCATGGTTGGGGGAAAGGACAGGGTACCCTAGTAATCTTGTACCCATAGGTTTTGCTTTGCCACTGGGGTATTTTGAAGGGCCATCGTCCCATCCCATCATATCATCACTCTTACATATTATCTCCCACTCATATGACCCTTTCCCCTAGTCTAGACATTAGGATGACCTGTTTTTGGGGTTACATCTTATCTCGTGGGAACAAGGGGATAAAGGCCTAGAAGGTAAAAGTAGCTGGTAAAAGATAAAAGCCATAAGAATAAAACCTAGAGATGTCTCACCCGGGGATCCCCGAGAAGGAAACAAAAAGCCTCTCAGCAAGAAATAAGAGGGACCCAAAGAAAAAAAAACAAAACAAGACATAGCTAAGAGGATGGGGAGTCTCATCACGAGCTAGCCCATTATGTTCATGGGTACCTAGCAGTATGACATTGCCATTATCTCGTTACCACGCCAGGGCAGTGACCTTTGGTTGCATGGCCAAGGGAAAGGGGGTCTCATCACGAGATAGCCTTATCATCTCTGTGAAAGTACTTGTGGGTAACACTCTCAGCTCTGGTCACCACGCCAAGGCAGTTTCCTCTAGTTAGACCTTGAGATAAATCAAAAAAGAAATAAAGAAAAGAAAGAATAAAGGCAATAAAGGGATTGGAAAGAATTGCATCCATGACAGGTACAACTCACCTTCTACAAAGGCACCCACAGGTATTATCACCCCTGTCTTTCACTCTACCCGTATGTCTGGACATCCCTTGATCACATCACCTCGTGTTACATTGCTTGGATGATATTCTCTGGAAACTTTCCTTCTCCTATGGATGTTGGCCCAATAGAGTATTTTGTCTTTTTATTTGGTTTTGTATAGTAGGTCAGTGTAACGTCTTTGATCTATTTGATGATTCATCAAGGGTTTTATGCATGTGTTTGATAAATTTAATGATGAAATATGATTGACATTTCTATGATCCCTTTCACTGATGAGACCATGGAGGGCGAAGTTTTTGATGTGCAGGACCATACCCGATGGATAGGTACCAGTGGACTAGTACACATGGGGAGATGATTAGCTCAAACCTCCATGGGGTTGAAGAGCCCATTAGATGGTTGTTGGCATCCCATCAAGGGCAGAGACATGACAGTGATTGGATGAGCCTTTGCACCTGAGAAGAAGAAGGATGTTTCATCCAGGACACTTTGGCTGAGCCCATCCTTTTGATGCCATAGGACGTCATCTAGGAGCCCTTGACGTCACCTCCAGTGCATGGCAGAGACAGGGAAGTTTGGCACATGTGGAAGAGTTTGGAGGCCCAATGAGGGCCAACGTTTGTCATCTTGTGTTGTCTTTTTCCCTAAAAGGGGCCAACATCTCCCTAAGAAGGGCTTGACGTCTCATTTATTGCTCATTTAGGGTTTTATTTGACAATTTAATGTAAAAACAATATGATTTTGATTATTAGCCTTGTCATCTATTTTTAATGACCTAAATTTAATTATAGGTCATGAAATAGTATATAGTGAGGATGTTTTCCCCTCGTTTGAAGATAACACAATAACTCACACTTGTGAGGTCTGATTTTTTCACCCTACTTGGGTAGTTTTGTCTTTTAAAGTGAGGCGCACTTGTTGATGGAAGGTTTTTTTGGAATCTTTTGGCATTTCTCTTCAAGGAAGGTTTACAACTAGGGTTTGCACATGATTTTCTTCATGATATGTAAGTGTTTTTCTTGAAAAACTTCTTAATTGAATGGTTTTAGGTTTACATGCTTGCATTTACTTATAAATTTGTTTATTTTAAAACCCTAGGTGACAAGCACACAAGTAGGTCCTTGTCTCATGTCCCCTTGAGAGAAATTTTTCAGCCATTGAAGAAGAAAGATTGAGCCTATTCTTTGCTACACTCCTCTTCCTTCTTCCCTTAAGCTAGCTCTGATTTTAAAGGTTGAAAAGGGGGTGACGTCCTAGGCCCAGGTTATCGACACCTAGGGCCGCCATCTTCTAGGGTTTGAAAGTATTTCCATTGCAACACTTTCTCTCATCTCATCCTTTAGTTAGAATTATTATTTATGCTAGTCATTTTTCCAAATTGATCTAAATAAGAAGAAAAGAGCACGAGGCCTTGCTTAAGAAACACCGGAGTGAGCCTCTTTCCCCTAGGGTTTTGATTCTAGGGCCCTGCCATTGCAGCACTCTAGAACCCTTCCCTCTTGTCTTTGGTCTTTATCCTTTCAAAACCTTGTGCCCTCTTCTTGTTTGACTCCATATACCCTTAGGCACTGATCTTAGGCACACAACGTTGAGGTCATAGTGTCCAAAACAAACTCTTAAAACTTCAATTCTTGAAACCCTAACTAACAACCTAACCCTAATTAGGCTGACGTCATAATTGGTTATCCCATATTGACGCAACAAGTGTTTATTATAAGCAATTAGATGATGGTTGATGGAATTTATTGAATGAATGGTTTACTATATACATTGTTTGCTGCATCATCTCAAGAGTTATTGGTGAATTGATATTTTACATTGATGTATTGATAAAACTTATATCTCATTGATATCTATTGTTTCATTGCTTATATATGAATTGTTGGATAATTACATGAAGTACTAACCCTTTTAGTTATAGCCTACATATATATATTGTATTTCTCTTGTCTTTTTCTGGGCATGTGTTTTCAGTTTGGCATACACTTCATTTATTGTTTGATTAGCCAGATTAGTTGACCTTTGGTGGTAACTTGTGAGGAGGAAACTTTGCCTTGACTCTCATACTTTAGCCTCTTTAAAACCCCAGGTTGACGGGGACGTCTCCCTTGGGATAATCTCCCTAAACAGAAAGAACCTTCCCATTGAGGTGACATTGGGTGGGGAAGGTTCCTGTTACGCCAGTTTGGCCTCAATTCTATAGCCATTTGACCTAGCTACAAACTGTGCGATAACATTTTGGCGCCATTGTCGAGGAACACTGAGTCAATTCTCCTCAGATGACAAAACTTTTCGGTAAGCCTTGCCTCAGAGCCTTATCTTACAAGCTTACCTGGTGACTCCACTAGGGTGTTTTCCCTTTTCTTTGATGATTTCAAGTAAATCATCTGGTGACTCCAGAAATAGAAAATGGCGACTCGTAGTGGGTGTCAGTATATACTTTCATCTACTACCATGACCTCCACAGATCCTGTCACCCATGTAAGTTCTCCCAAATGGTCTTATAAAGAACTCTTTGGTCCTTTAAGCTCACCTAAAACCCAAGGGGGGATACATGATCTACCCAAGAAGGTCGATTCCTGGATACCCAAGTTCTCAGGGGAAGATGGATCCTATGGAAACTCTCATTGGACTGACATCTGTGATGCTTTCCAGTTTCCCCAATCCGGACAAGAACACCCCGATGTCTTTTTAGGGCTCTTTGTGAGCTCACTCACCTGAAGTGCCAGAAGATGGATTAACAGACTCCCGAAAGGAAGCATAAAAATCCCTGAAGATGTTGAACAAGTCTTCCAGAAAGATTGGTGTGAAAAAGAAAGCATGGATTCCCTTTACTCTCAATACACTAATATTTGCAAAGCCTCTAGCGAGGGCATTAGGGATTTCAATGATAGGTTCAAACTTTTACGCAAGAAGATCAGGCCTAGTTTCTCAAAAGAAGTTGTCCTCCAACACTACTTGAACTCGTTGGAAGGAGTTTTGCAGTTTACTATCAAAGATCGGTCACCCTCGACTCTAGAAGAAGCAAAAGACTTTGCTTGCCAGATTGAGCAGAACCTTGAGTTCGAAGACTACATCCATCAAGTCAATATTTCGCACAATAATGACCCCAAGGAATCTAGTAATGAGGATGTTACTGAAGCTGAGCCAAAGTTCCCAGAAATTCTTGAAGTAAAACTCATGCCTCCCAAAAGGAAATGGAACACAACTTTATCAAACACAAGAAATGTTCTTAATGCCTCGAGACAACATAAGCCATCCGAGGATTTGGATGGCCACTCATAAAAAACCTAACTTTTAAGATGCCTTGTTTGTCTTGGACACATAGATGTTGGAAGATCAAGATATGAGTGAAGCTGATAAGTCTGAAGAAACTGATCCAAGCACTAGTATGTTAAAAGGATTAAAAGGATTCGTGAAATGTTAAAAATTTATTTTCTAAAAAAGAAGGACTGAGATGACCAATTGCCTTTTAAGGGGATTCCCACATTATTACAAACCGGTCATTCTGAGAAAAATGAAGAAACACCCTTTTCAGTGGATCCTTACTCGTTTCGAGATTGCCCCACTTTTCCCTTGACAAAAAAGGACACAGATTTGGGTGATTATTCCGATGATGCCTCTAATATCTCTAAATATTTGGATGAATATGGCTATCCAATACAAAGAGTAAGTAATTTTGTCGAATGGAATGAAGACGTTTTCAAAGACATAGAATTTCCAAGCACTGTCATTGTGGATGAAAATCCTTGGTGTTTTCAATGCAGTGAGGCACATTGGGAACATGAGTGTCCTTACAATAGTGGTGACCATCAACAAGTAAACAATATAGACCACTTCATAGAAGGCCCTCAAATAAATATTACCGTTGAAGAGCATCAAGAGGCCATGAAAGAAGCAGTCAGGATGGCGGTAATAAACAAACTAGACCAAGAATCAAAAGAAAAGCTAAAGAAACAAGAGTTCCAGGTGTATAGAAGGAAGAAGTTGGACCAACCTTCCACTGACCAAACAAAAAATCCACCTATGGGTGTAATATTCCCAAAAACATTCAATACTAAAAGGGTTAACCTGAATTTTGACCTTGAAGGGGCATTATCCAAGATGCTTGTAACCATCCCTTTGAGAGAAGTCATAAAGGTACCATCTATCAAAGAGAGTTTTGACAACTTTTTCCAAGGATCAGATGGACCATTGAAAGATGGAACTATTGGTCATGTCCAGAATGTACCTATAACTACAACTTATGTGCAAAAGCCCAGTGATTCCATCAAAGATGACAAAGCACATGACAAAACCGGGCCGACTCCTCATAAATATTCTCCAGAAGATACGCCTTTTCCAAAGGAAGAAAATCTGAATCAGATTAAATGGCCCAAGAGAGAAAAATACCAACAACTCATGGACGAGCTCAAAGTTTAGGAATTAGAGACTGCGAAAATACTAAATAAGGTGGAAGATGATGTACGGATCCATCCTTCACAGCAGGAAATCTTTATAGTAAAATCCCACCCACCTCCCTCTACACAATACACCAGGGTTATTCAAGGAACGACCAATTTCAGAGTCAAAGAGTACAAGGAAGGAGATGTGGTATGGATGTGGGATGCCAATAAAGGGAAGCCTACTAATATCAAAGGAAACAATCATTTCTGGCTTGGCCCTTTTAAGGTCGGAAGAAAGTCAGTTAATGACTCTTATTACCTGTCTACACTGGATGGAAAAAGGTGCGCAGTGCCTATCAGCAGGCACCTCCTCAAACCCCACAAAGGTGGTGGGACCTGACTCCATAGGTAAGTATAGGTAGGTAGGCATTTTTCCATGTATTATACCATTTGCATTTCATGATAGTTTGTTTCCTCACTTGCATTATTGATTGTTTTATTTCATTCATATTTATATACTATATTTGTAGGGTGGCAATACCACCCCACCTTATTACTAATGATATTTTCGAGTATGCGCAGGTCTGCAGGTTATGCCAAATATGTTGATGTTCTCATGTACTCTAGGGTGAGCACATGTCCTCGAGTTGGAGCTAGATGTTATCCCCGATTTCTAGGGATAACTAGGAGATCATGTCTCGAGGCTCACAGGTCCTAGACATGGAGTATCGAGAGCAATATTGACCTGAGGATGGCCCCAATGGGCCCATCTTTTTTCTTCTTCACCAAATTTTTCCTATCAGTAGTAGCAGCATCCTTCACCTTCGGCTTGGACCTGTATCAGAGAAGACTCTTGTTCCATGAGGTAATTAGTCCAGGTATCATGGTATGTGTGATATTTGATCATTATAACTTTCAGATATATGCATCAGATTCCTTTTATTTCTGACGATTGCTTGGACCTTACATTAACCCACTTGACCATGGTTGGGGGAAAGGACAACGTACCCTAGTAAGCTTGTACCCATAGGTTTTGGTGTACCACTGGGGGATTTTGAAGGCCCATCGTCCCCTCCCATCATATCATCACTCTTACATCTTATCTCCCACTCATCTGCCCCTTTCCCCTAGTCTGGACATTAGGATGACCTGTTTGTGGGGTTACATCTTACCTCATGGGAGGAAGGGGCTAAAGGCCCAGAAGGTAAAAGAAGATGGTAAAAGATAAAATCCATAAGAATAAAACCTAGAGATGTCTCGTCCAGGATCCCCGAGAAGGCAACAAAAAGCCTCTTAGCAAGAAATAAGAGGGACCCAAAGAAAAATAACAAAACAAGACCTAGCCAAGAGGATGGGGGGTCTCATCACGAGACATCCCATTATGTTCATGGGTACCTAGTAGTATGACATTGCCATTATCTGGTTACCACGCCAGGGCAATGACCTTTGGTTGCATGGCCAAGGGAAAGGGGGTCTCATCACGATCCAACCTTATCATCTCTATGAAAGTACTTGTGGATAACACTGTCAGCTTTGGTCACCATGCCAAGGCAGTGTCCTCTAGTTAGACCTTGAGATAAATAAGAAAAGCAATAAAGAAAAGAAAGAATAAAGGCAATAAAGGGCTTGGAAAGAATTGCATCCATGACAGGTAAAACTCACCTTCTACAAAGGCACCCACAGGTATTATCACCCCTGTCTTTCACTCTACCCGTATGTCTGGACATCCCTTGACCACATCACCTCATGTTACATGGCTTGGATGATATTCTCTGGAAACTTTCCTTCTCCTATGGATGCTGGCCCAATAGAGTATTTTGTCTTTTTCTTCGGTTTTGTATAGTAGGTCAGTGTAACGTCTTTGAGGTATTGGATGATTCATCAGGGGTTTTATGCATGTGTTTGATAAATTTAATGATGAAATATGATTGACATTGCTATGATCCCTTTGACTGATGAGCCCATGGAGGGAAAATTTTTTGATGTGCAGGACCATACCCGACGGACAGGTACCAGTGGATCGGTACACATGGGGAGATGGTTAGCTCAGACCTCCATGGGGATGAAGAGACCATTAGATGGTTGTTGGCATCCCATCAGGGGCAGAGACAGGACAATGATTGGATGAGCCTTTGCACCTGAGAAGAAGAAGGACGTTCCATCTGGGACACTTTGGCTGAGCCCAGCCTAGGGGGTTGATCCACTTCAGATGGAATGTTACCTTTTGATGCCACAGGACGTCATCTTGGAGCCCTTGACATCACCTCCAGTGCATGGCAGAGACAGGGTAGTTTGGCACATGTGGCAGAGTTTGGAGGCCCATAGAGGGCCAACGTTTGTCATCTTGTGTTGTCTTTTTCCCTAAAAGGGGCCAACGTCTCCCTCAGAAGGGCTTGACGTCTCATTTATTTCTCATTTAGGGTTTTATTTGACAGTTTAATGTAAAAATAGTATGATTTTGATTATTAGCTTTGTCGGTTATTTTTAATGACCTAAATTTTATTATAGGTCATGAAACAATATATAGTGAGGATGTTTTCCCCTCATTTGAAGATAACACAACAACTCACACTTGTGAGGTCTGATTTTTGTGCCCTACTTGGGTAGTTTTGTCTTTTAAAGTGAGGCGCACTTGTTGATGGAAGGATTTTTTGACATCTTTTTGCATTTCTCTTCAAGGAAGGTTTACAACTAGGGTTTGCACATGATTTTCTTCATGATATGTAATTGTTTTTCTTGCAAAACTTCTTAATTGAATGGTTGTAGGTTTACATGCTTGCATTTACTTATAAATTTGATGATTTTAAAAGCCTAGGTGACAAGCACACAAGTAGGTCCTTGTCTCATTTCCCCTTGAGAGAAATTTTTCAGCCATTGAAGAAGAAATATTGAGCCTAGTCTTTTCTACACTCTTCCTTCTTCCCTTAAGCTAGCATTGATTTAAAAGGTTGAAAAGGGGGTGACATATTAGGCCTAGGTTATCTACACCTAGGGCTGCCATCTTCTAGGGTTTGAAAGCCTTTCCATTGCAACACTTTCTCTCACCTCATCCTCTAGTTAGAATTATTATTTATGCTAGCCGTTTTTCCAAATTGATCTAAAGAAGGAGGAAAGAGCACGAGGCCTTGCTTAAGCAACACTGAAGTGAGCCTCTTTCTCCTAGGGTTTTGATTCTAGGGACCTGCCATTGCATAACTCTAGAACCCTTCCCTCTTTTCTTTTGTCTTTATCCTTTCAAAACCTTCCGCCCTCTTCTTGTTTGACTCCATATACCCTTAGGCACTGATCTTAGGCACACAAAGTTGAGGTCATAGTGTCCAAAAAAAACTCTTAAAACTTCAATTCTTGAAACCCTAACTAACAAAATAACCCTAATTAGTCTGACATCATAATTGGTTATCCCATCTTGATGCAACAAGTGTTGATTATAAGTAATTAGATGATGGTTGATGGAATTTATTGAATGAATGGTTTACTATATACATTGTTTGCTACATCATCTCAAGAGTTATTGGTGAATTGATATTTTACATTGTTGTATTGATAAAACTTCTATCTCATTGATATCTATTGTTTCATTGCTTATATATGAATTGTCGGATAATTACATGAAGTACTAACCCTTTGAGTTATAGCCTGCATATATATATTGTATTGCTCTTGTCTTGTTCCAGGCAGATGTTTTCAGTTGGGCATACACTTCATTTATTGGCTGATTAGCCGGATTATTTGACCTTTGGTGCTAACCTGTGAGGAGGAAACTTTTCCTTGACTCTCATACTTTAGCCTCTTCAAAACCCCAAGTTGTCGGGGATGTCTCCCTTGGGCTAACCTCCCTAAACAGAAAGAACCTCCCCATTGAGGTGACATTGGGTGGGGAAGGTTCCTGTTACGCCAGTTTGGCCTCAATTCTCTAGCCATTTGACCTAGCTACAAACTGTGCGATAACAAAGCTCAACACAAGTCCTAGCAGTTTCTAAAAAAGTATGAAACATGTTTAAACCAATGTTGGTATGGTCTTGGAGATCGTGCTCAAGATTGGGCTTCCTTGCAATAGGAACAATCATTAAAAGAAAAAAAGTCAAAGAATCAAAATAAAAAAAAAAGAAATATGTATCGATGAGATTCTAGTATAAAATTCAACCAGCGAGATATCCAAGATATCCCCAGTACGGTCACCAAATAAATGTCGAGGAAATGATATGGATTGATCTTACTCAAGCATTTTCAGACTTTACTTGGCTAAAGTAAAGTAGACGAGAATATCACCCTATATTTATAGCTAACAAAACTATATATCCTAACTCACAAGTATTAATTACAAGTGCTTAGGCTAGTCTTTTATCAACAAAAGCTTGCTGGAAATTCACTTTTTATGTATTTTTATGAACATATCAGTTGTTGAAATAAATTTTATAATAGAAGTAAAGACACCAAGATGATAATCAAGACAATTGATACATAAAGCAATCCTTTATTTCATTCCAATTCACCGAAGAGTCATTTTATTTACAAAATCTCATACAAAAATCTTGGACCAAAGTCAAACTTAGACATCCACGATGGAACATACAAAAGGACCTCTTATAGAAAACCAAAACTGAACTCTAAAAGCTATATCAACTTGCCACAGGTTGCTTCCCACTCGACTCTGCACAATAGCCTTTGCTAGTCATGAAAACTAATTCACAAACAAACAAGTCTACACAGACTATCAAAGATAGATCAACACCTCTGAAGAAAAAGTGTCTGAATGATTTGATTCAACCCTGAATATTGTTGTCTGCAATAAGACCCTGCTATCATAAAATAGAATTAGGCTATGATGAATATATAATGAATGAAAACTAAATTATCTCAACACAAACTCAAAGAGAAAACCTTGGCATGCTTCTGCTTCTATCCTCCTCTTGCTCCTCCCCTTACTTATGATTTTAACAAATTAGAATTTGTTGAAGTAGTTGAACCAACTTATTAGTTAAGCTAACTAAAGAATCAACTAACTTTAGTTGGGGGGGGGGGAGTAATAATCATAATAGGGTCATAAATAAATAATAACTAGTAGGTGGGACCCCTTGTGACTCCATTTAATTCATAACAATCATAACCATCATAACATAATACATTAGTTAAGAAAACACACCCTTGTGCATCCCCTCAAACACATTTACTTTTGGCAATTTTAGATCATGAAATTTGAAAATATTTCAAAATAATACTCATATATCCAAAACAAAAAATGTTGTCCAAAATCCACGAAGTCCACCATCATAAAACAATAACTAACATAAAAATCAAAAGCCATATTTTCTAGTCTTTGATGCAAAGCTTCCTTGGTTGCTGTTGTCACCTCTTGATTTTCCTGAATTTGCCTTGGGCTAGGCAGATCCCTTAGGATTTATCTCACTGATCACATGGGAACAATCCTCCCTCAAATGCATCCATGAAGACATGGATTTGTCAGATTCATCAAAGGGTGAGGAAAGGGAAGCAATAGTTTTTCCTTTATCAAATTCATGGTGGGCTTCAGTCTTCATTATCTTGCTAGCGTGGGAGGATTTCACTGGCGAGTGGTTAGGGGCATCTTGGACAATGGGGTTCAAAGGTGGAGGAGCAGGAAAAGTTAAGTTGGGCCAGTCACGGT
Source organism: Picea sitchensis (assembly GCA_010110895.2). Lineage (NCBI taxonomy): Eukaryota > Viridiplantae > Streptophyta > Pinopsida > Pinales > Pinaceae > Picea > Picea sitchensis. The sequence continues at coordinate 124,898 of SNQJ01S0001091.1, forward strand.
GTTGGGATACTATCAGGTGAACAATCTCCTACCACCCATCATTTTCCGAGACTTCAGGCTGTAAAGAGACATGAGAAGGCACAAGGATGCCGAGGACTTGAGGGTCTTGGAAGGGAGGCCTTTTAGGCCTCGGTTGGACTATTCCCTACCCAATCCAATTAAATAATCCAACATGAAATAATTGGCCAAGCTCTTCTGAATTAGCATAAAAATGTATAGAGAACCTAGGCCTTCTTGGGCCTTGGTTTCAGTTACCTCTACCTCTATTTCCTCAGCCATGGCTTCCCCAACTGAAAACACTCATCCTTCATATGTTAACGATTAACAAATAGTATTTTAAATAACCATGCATGACAACTCCTTAAAAATATGAAATAGATTTGGCTCAGAATGTATCAGGATCATGCAATCCAATCCATACAAATTGTTCTAACATTAATCAATGAGTAGGGAGTTGAAACAATGTTTTGGGATACGTGAGGGGTTTGTATTGAGCGAAAATATAATATAATGAAAGGGGAGAAGAAATGGTCACTGCTCAATGACAACAACAATCAACTGTAAATCAACTTGATAAACCTTACTGCAATTCACTCAAGACATTTCCACTTCATCCACTTAACACAATAATTCTCTTGACTGTAATCAATATCAGAACATGGAGTGAACAAAATGAATATGGGATATGTGAGGGGGTTGTAATTAGCGGAAAATGAGATAATGAGAGGGGAATTTTTTTTTTACTGTTCATGAGATTAGTCAAGCAATCCATAACATATTTTGCAGTAAGAAAAATATGCATCAACCAACAATCAGATGATTGAGTCATAATTCCTGTGTATTTTCCTAATTTCATTGTCCATTAATATCCAACATAGTGCCATTACACAACAAAAGTATTTCACACAATTTGTAAGAGGTCTTGTTCCCTTTATTCACACACTGCATTTTATAGCAGTCCACAACAACACTCATTCCCAATCAATAATCATTAACATCCACCACTGCCATACATCTTCCCAATCCACATCTATATTTAAAAGTAGCATTTCCAAAATAATAATGAAATCACTATTTCTGTAACAGATCCAATCAAGATCTGTAATGATATTCTTTCTCATATATATAAGCAGTAGAAAGATCAAAATAATCAAAACCTCACATGCCACGCCTGAAATGACCATTGACTATACAACCAACAGTCATCATTTAGACACAGACTATGTAGGATTAAATGTCCAAGGCAATGTAACCATGCCACTGTACAACAAAACATCTCAATGTGACTTAAAAGCCAAGCCAAATACCCGATATGACTATCATCAACAGTGGTCAATTTTAATAAATAACATGCTTAAAACCTCTGAGGGTATCACTGAGTATAAAAAAAACTATCCATACTACACATAGAGGGCAACCAACCAAACTCCACAATACAACATTTCCACTTGTCACAACAAACACACAGTTGTGCCAATAACTCAACATATCATGTTGGGGTTGTGCCCATAAATAAGTGGTTGGTTTGTTTAAGTGACACCGTGATTCAATCAAAGTCATGCGCACCTAGGCCTATTCAACCAACAACACGAGGATGACGTGGATATGCCTTCTATAGTTATCCAGTTTATTGTCATTGGTCCCCAGGGGGTAACATACTTATCATGCCCAATGTTTCATTTTCAAAACGCCATACATGGAACACGACTCGTGTGAGTAACCCTAAGCATTTGTGACCAATGTCAACCATCAACCAAATCACCATAAGTGCCAAAATTATGATTGTACATCAACCAACAATTCACCATTTTGGTAACAAAAAATCAATCAATTGAACAAGCCATGGTATTTGTGCATACCCACGCATCCAATCGAAACAGGTATAGGACCTTCCATTCTAAAAACAACTGATTTGTTTTTTTTTGACATCATGTAGGTGACTATGAACTTTTTAGAAGTGCAAATTGGTAATGTAAGGCTCACATTATTATCATAGAGGCAGTGATTAAAAGATATACCAACATGACTGATATACGACCAACGAGTGAGACCGCATTCGAAGTAATAGACCACAATAATCAAGAACAACTTAATAGGCTTGACAGTCTCCCTATGCACCTCCAGTCTGGAGGGTTAAGGGTTTGCACGGTATCCTTCACTGAAGGAACGGAACTAAGTGCATTGAAACTTCAAGGCCAAAGGCATACTCACAAGGAGAATTATGATTCACTTGTGAATGGGAGACAATTCCTTGACAAGGTCGAAACAGGGAGACAGGGCTCTAGTTAAACCCTAGAATGATGAAGGAAACCATCCAGTCATGATTTAAACAAAACCCTTCAACCAAAATGCAGTGGTAACAAAGAATTATCACCCAGGAAGACTAACAACATCGATGAAGTTAAAACTATTACGGCATAACGATCCATTTTCCATTTAAAACCAAAATTTCACAAAGTTGCAACACTTAGGACAAACAAAAACCCACATAACCGATCCATAATTATTTCATAACCAGAGTGAAGTCAAGAATGGTCAAAAGGGACATACTTGTCAATCGAAATCCTTAATACGGGAGGTGTCCGAGCGGTTTTACCCTGCCAAAAAGCTGGAGCGCGAACACAAAAACAAGATCAAACAATAGTCCGACTAGGGTGGGGGCCAATGGGAAGGGTAAAGGTGACGTGTAGTAAATTCATGTCACCTCCACCCAAATCCCATTTACTCATAAATACATGCCAAACCAATAAACCATGCCACCTTTCTAACTTAAGCCATAGTGTTAGGTGGAAATATTGTCATTTAATTCCGTTGTAGTACTTGGCCAACTATTTAATTTGTCAATTTGAGGTTCATAGGCTTACGAAGCACACGCACTATATATGAAGGACTGAAGTGGAAGTAATCTAATCTAAATTGTTGAAATGAAATTAATCTAGGAAATCATTGAAATACTAACTAGGAAAGCAAGAAATTGCATAAGGGAAAAACAATACAACATGTGAAGAGTTGAACGACAAATGACATATGTGAGCTCACACAATATATCAATCTCAAATTATATTACAAGAGTCAAATGACAAAGTATGAAAGAATAACAAAGCTAAGAATCCCCTTCTCCTAATTACAAGACTAAATTATGAATTACATGATTCAATTATGAATAACATCCTCCAATTATGAATAACATGATCCCCCTAATGAATAGAGAACACTCTCTTATATACATGAAAGTCTTGAAGAGTGTCATAATTACAGATCCATTATTCTCTCAACTTGTGTAACACCCTGTTTCCCCCAGTTTGTAAAAATAATTGGATTGGCCAGAACTGTGGCAAACTCAGAAATGTGAATATGTGATGTGAATGGACCTTGTGGAAAAGGTCGATGAATGTGAATAACATTATGAATTTATATTGCAGGACTGCTGAGAGAGGATGTGCTGAAAAAGAGACCACGATGACTGCAGAAAGGCAGTGGAAGGCACCTGGAAAGGTGGCGTTAACTTCCACTGAGAATCAATACCATATTTGGACTTCACTGGCCCAGAGAACCAAAAGTGGCTCACTGGCCCCGAATTAAATGTCTCGCAGGCTGGTAGGTAGATGGCTCCTTAGGAATTAATGAGGGATGGGGAGGTGAACCGCCCATTCGTAGAGCTGTCAGGACTAACCAGCGCGAGGGAAATCGTGCCACATGCAACATCGCAAGAGGATAAGGCATGGGGGAGAAGTGATTGGGGGTAGACGTGAGGGGAGAAAGAGAACTCTGGCGATATGCAGAGTGAGTGATAGCAGAGAGGAAGGAGAGTAACCTTCGCTTCTGGTCACTGGCAAACAGAAACACAATCTCACAGCATCGTGGTCTCAGCTCGGGGGTGGCTAGTGGTAAATCCGTTGGGAGTCGCTGAGCCTATGGTTGGGTGGAAACGAGCACCCCTCTCAGCAGTTGCATAACCCCTAGTGTTACTTTCTGATAAGTGTTTTTCCTTTGACATCTTGAAATATATGTATGCTAACATTTATGATCATAAGCTGTGAAATTGTGAATGACTTCATTATAAGAATGTATGTATGGTATCTTGATCAGTACTGGTAGTTGTATGTTTATACGGAAAGACTACATGTGGCTTATGCTCTCTTAAATTGTTATTTATATGCATGCTGATCTATTTTAGACTTCACGCCTAGTTCTCGGGAGAGAGATACCCTTAACTGCCTCAGATAGTACCCTGGGTAAACCTCCCCATAGAGATACCTTTCTTGAAAAATCCATCAAGAACCTGGAAAAGGACGCGAAGGTGCAAGGCCTTAAGAAATCCCTGGTAAGTATTGAATCAATGGACGAGGTCCCATCAGGAGATCGGTGGTCACTCACGACCGTCAGATAAGAAGAAGAAGCTGGAAAGATAAGTACCTTAACCTTGATAGGTGTTGATCAACGGACGAGATCCCGTCGGGAAATCTGTGGTCACTCATGACCGTTATATTTGGTAGGAGAAAGTAGGATGTTAAATGCCTTACCACCTTGTCTTTATGTACCTTCGTGGATAGCGACGCAATCAGGATCGTAGATCCCCGAGGTCCATGAGAACATCTAGACCGTTGATTTTTTCCCCGTCCAGGAAGTTGAGGGAGAATGCACAAGTTAAGAACCTGTCCGAGCCGTTGGATCTCGGCTAGAAACCCCGACAGTCGTTGGATCTGTCAGCAGATACCCGAGGGTTAAATCCCCAGTGGATAAGGGCAAAAACCCTGAAATAGATTTGGCTCGTCTGATTAAAGGAGGCCACCTGTCATGAGATTACCCATTTCGAGAAATCGAGAGTAGGGAACTCGGGAGTTCTGGTGACAAAATATCGGGGCCTTCCATGGTAGAAACCCCGAAATAGATTTGGGTCATCCAATTAAAGGAGGCCACATGTCATGAGATTACCCATTTCGGGAAATCAGGAGTCGGGAACTCGAGAGTTCTGGTGACGAAAGATCGGGCCCTTCCATGATAGAAACCCCGAAATAGATTTGGGTCATCCGATTAAAGGAGGCCACGTGTCATGAGATTTCCCATTTTGGGAAATCGGGAGTTGGGAACTCGGGAGTTCTAGTGACGAGAGATCGGTATGTTCCATGGTGGAAACCCCAAAGTAGTCATAGATCGACCGATTTTGAGAGGCTATGTGTCGAGATATTACCCGTTTCGGGAAATCGAGAATCGTGGATTCAGGAGTTCCATTGACAAGAGGTCAGGCTCTCGCCTTGATAAATCCCGACTTATAAATATTGAGATGTTAGCATGTGGTTAAGTCCTGATGAATAGACGAGATTCCTTCGGAGGATCTCAGGGTCTATAATGACCGTCAGATGTGGGGAAGAGACGTCAACTTTAATCCGGGGAATGAATGTGCCTTAGGGTAAGTGGCGAACAGATATGAACGGCCAAAGTCCACCCACCCAGATCTACGACTGAGGCTTCATTCCAGAGCCCCCTTGTTGTTCTGCCTTTAGCGGTGAGGGGGGGGCGTCCGGAATCAAATGTGCAACTCGGGAACGGTCAGGATCAATTCTCCTTGATCAACGACATTCAGGCGAATTATGGACCCCCCTTGCCATTCTTCCTTTAATGGGGGGGGGTACGGAATGGTGTGGCATGTGAGGTGGGACCCGTCTCCTATCACACCGCCCACCGTGTCATGTTTCCCCTCTCGCCACCTGTACTCCACTCAACCGCATGACAGGGTTTCTCCTATCGGCCATTTGCCAACCCTGTAGGGACTCGTCCCTATTGGCCAGTTACCAGCCTTGCCGGGGTTCGACGGTTGCAGAGTCAAATGATTCGACATCCCTGTAGCGCCGAGGCGTGAAATAAAAAGAGGCACCATGAATTATTTGACCTGTGATCATGGCCTGCGATCACATGGGAGCAGAGAGAGAGAAAGATCTAGCTTGCGCTAGGCCTCCACAGAGGATTCAGAGGCTCTGATTCTGCAGAAATCAATGAAAACTATGATTATGGTAGTGGGTGTGTGACAAAGTGGTATCAGAGCATGGTGACAACACTCGGCATGATTGGGCTCATGAACGAGTTGCACATAAGCTCCATTCGAAGCACTCCTACGAGGAGTAACCCCCTAACTTAACTCTCTTGTCCAAGATTAAAACTTGGAAACGAGAACCCAACTGTGTATGCATGTGAAAGAGTTATAAATTTATGCGTAGGTTATAAAATGTATCTAACTCTTGACTAATAACCAGCGTTTGTCTTTTCACCCAAGCGGACGATCAGCCATGGGAATTTATAAACGCAGAGAATGGTGACTCACCAAGAGATGGGAGAAGGCCCCCACAATAGAGACGAAGAGTCTGACGAAAGAAGAGCAATAGGAACCCCTCCAGATCTAGCCAAGACTGTGAGGAGTCTCATGGTTGAATTGCAAAGCTGCAAGGCCGACAATGAAAGAATGATGAAAGAACAAGAAAAGCAAACCGAATTTAATGCAGTTTTACTATAGAGTTTATCCGACCTACAGCGACAAATGCAGCATGAACCTGAGATGCAGAAACGTGGTCGTATCAGTGGCCATACTGAGAGGAGAACCTCAAGGAAGGTCCACCCCAGAGGTAAAGGATCAGTGCCAGATGATTCCTCTGAGAAGGAAGCTGGCGATTCAGAAGGATTTTCCAGCAGCAGGACCAGTTCCTATTCTCAAAGAAAATAGAAGAAGCAAAAGACTTCCAAGGGTCATAAATTTGAGGAATTCAGAAAGGCCAAACCTCCCTCCTTCGACGGTGAGATAAAGAAGGGAGAGGAAGCCGAGGCCTGGCTACTTGGACTGAAGAAATATTTCAGAGTCCATGATTTTTCAGAGAATTTGAAGGCCCGAGTGGCCACTTTCAATCTGAACGGAAAAACTTCCATCTGGTGGGAAGATCTTAAGAATATGAAAGGGGTCCGCGAGGAGGACCTGTCCTGGAAACAGTTTGAGAAGTACTTCCGGAAGAAGTATTTGTCGGAAAAATATTTCGACGAGAAGGCTAAAGAGTTTTATGAACTCAAACTGGGGAAACTCACTATAGAGGAATATGTTAACAAATTCCTCGACTTATTGAAATATGTACCCTACATCAAGGGAGAGAAGGTGAAGGTGCAACGCTTCATCACTGGGCTACCCAAGGAATACCATAACCGAATTGAATTTGATGAGCCAAAGACCTTAGAAGACACTATTCAAAAGGCAACATATTGTCATGAACAATATGGACATCGGGCAGAGTCTCGTGGAGACTAGAAATAGAAGAGTGGTTCGAGATTTCAGAAAAAGGGGATCAAATCCTCAGGATTTAAGAACTACAAGAAGAACCCCAGAATGAATTTTCCAGTCCGGAGTGTACTCCAGCAGAACTTTCCCTCATCGAACAGAAATAAAACTTCTGGACCTATACCAGTGAAGACTGATAATCCAAAGAGAGAACCTCTGAAATGTTGGGGTTGCGGAGAAGAGCATCTCCTGAGAGACTGTCCACACCGACAACAGAACAGTCGAAAAGTTTATAACATTCAGGAAGCTACCATAGTCAATGATGTGGCAGGGAGTGTGCCCCATATTTATGCAGCCTTGGATAATAACCAAGCTGACCACCAAGCCTCAATGGTGGAAATAGAAGGTATGATTTTCAACCATCTGGTGTCTGTTTTGATTGACCTTGGTTCAAATTTGAGTTATATAGCCCCTAGAGTTGTCGATAAGTGTAATCTACAGCCACGAAAACAAACCAAGCCATGGTTGGTACAGTTAGCCACTGGCACCAAAAGAAGGGTAGTAGAGGTCATACCAGCCTGCCAATTAATGTTGGGTGAATTCCCCACCCAAGCAACCCTTAACATATTACCCCTGGGATCATACGATCTATTGATTGGTATGGATTGGCTGGCCACCCATAAAGCCAGAATAGACTGTTACCATAAAACCGTTGAATGTGTGAGCAAAGAAGGAAAAAGGATAACCCTCCAAGGGATCTAAAAACCGGTCTCGGTGAGGCAAATATCAGCCCTGCAAATGAGAAAGTATTCCCGAAAAGGGTGTCCCCTATATGCAATACAGGTGTTGAAAACAATCGAGGGTGATAAACCAAGCCCTAATGATCACCCTATCCTGAGAGAATATAGAGATGTGTTTCCGGAAGAGGTACCAGGTCTACCTCCGAGAAGAGACATTGACTTTTCGATAGAGCTTGCACCAGGAGTGGTGCCGGTGTCTAGGACACCCTACCGGATGAGCACACCTGAGTTAGTGGAACTCAAATTGCAATTGAAAGAAATGATGGATAAGGGTTATATTCGACCTAGCATGTCCCCATGGGGAGCACCAGTCTTGTTTATGAAAAAGAAGGATGGCACCCTTAGACTGTGCATAGATTATAGACAACTCAATAAAGTAACCATAAAGAACAAGTATCCCTTGACCAGGATCGATGATCTATTCGATCAGTTGGGAGGTGTGTCTATTTTCTCAAAGATTGACTTGAGGTCGAGATACCATCAAGTCCGAATCAAGGGTGAAGACATCCATAAAACCTCTTTCTGGACACGGTATGGTCACTATGAGTTTGTGGTAGTTCCATTTGGGTTAACCAATGCCCCTGCCACTTTCATGTGCTTAATGAACAATGTACTCTGTACATTTTTAGATAAATTTGTACTAGTTTTTATTGATGACATATTAGTCTACTCTAAGAATAGAGAAGAACATGAAGAGCATCTTAGACTTGTGCTTCAAGTGCTAAGAGAGCATCAACTCTATGCTAAATTCAACAAATGTGACTTCTTTCAGAAGCAAATACATTACTTGGGACATGTTCTGTCCGAGGAAGGGGTAGCAGTAGATCCTAACAAGATCAGGTCTATCATGGAATGACCTACCCCAAAGGATGTCTCAGACATCAGATCCTTTATGGGATTAGTGGGATACTATAGGATATTTATAAAAGGATTCTCCAAGATTGGTTGTCCAATCACTACCCTCCAGAAGAAGGGGACAAAATTCCTGTGGACACAGCAGTGTGAAGAAAGATTCCAAACCCTGAAACATCTACTGACCCATGCACCCGTGTTGAAAACCGCTGACCCAGAAGTTGACTTCCTTGTGTGCACAGATGCCTGTAAGGAAGGGCTCGGAGGAGTCCTTATGCAGAAAGGAGGTGTGATCTGCTATGAATCCCGAAAATTGAACAAACATGAAGTCAACTATGTGACTCATGATCTAGAACTGGCTGCCATAGTGCATGCCTTGAAAATGTGGAGGCATTACCTCTTGGGAAGAAAATTTGTACTTATGACAGATCACTATGGATTGCGGTATTTGTTTGACCAACCAAAGCTCAATTCTAGACAAGATAGATGGATGGCCCTCCTTAGCGAATTTGATTTTTAAATCAAACACATTAAAGGGAAGGACAATAGGGTGGCTGATGCCCTTAGCAGAAGCATGAAAACAATTCACCAGGCAGCGGTGAGTACCTACGAGACAGATGTCAAGAATAGATTCAGAAATGCACAGGAGACAGATCCCTTCGTTTAGACTATGACCCTGTACCTACAACAAGAACCCTCTGGAGAAAAATATGAAGGCTATCAGTTGACCGAAGGAGGTCTGCTCACTTACAGAGATAGATTGTACATTCCAAATTGTGACGACTTGAAGAGGTTCATTATGGATGAACTACATAAAAGACCATATACTGGTCACCCAGGATACCAGAAAAT
>SNQJ01S0001091.1:136416-173101 GCA_010110895.2 Picea sitchensis
ATATACTGGTCACCCAGGATACCAGAAAATGATCACTGCCACCCGGAAATAATTTTATTGGCCTGGATTGAATAAAGACATAGCCAAATATTTGGCCCAATGCATAGAGTGCCAATAGGTTAAAGTAGAATATCGACACCTAGCAGGACTATTACACCCTTTACCCATCCCAGAATGGAAATGGGAAACCATCTCCATGGATTTTATCACTAGATTGCCAACTTCAACCAAACAGAATGACACCATTATGGTAGTGGTGGATAAACTGAGCAAGTTTGCTCATTTCATCCCCATCAAATCAACCTGCTAGGCGATAGATATCACCCAGGTATTCATGAAAGAGGTATTCAGACTGCACGGTATGCCGAAAGAGATAGTGTCTGACAGAGACACAAAATTTACTTCCAATTTTTGGAAATGACTGATGGCTGGTTTAGAGACCAAATTGTTGTTTAGCACTTCCTATCACCCTCAAACCGACAGATAGATAGAAAGAGTGAATCAAATATTAGAGGATATGTTAAGGATGCATGTAATTCATCAACCCAGGAAATGGGAAGACTACCTGCCATTGGTAGAATTCGCCTACAACAACAACTACCAAGCATCCTTAAAGATGATTCCCTTTGAGGTCCTCTATGGTAGGCCGTGTAATAGTCCAGTCAGCTGGAGTAATCCTGTAAATAGGATTTCTTTTGGACCCGACATGTTGAAATAAATGGAACAACAAGTGACTCAGATAAAACAAAATCTGAAGGTCGCTCAGAACCGATAGAAAAGTTATGCTGACCAAAAGAGAACTCCAAGAGAGTTCAAAATGGGAGACCATGTATATCTCATAATTAAGCCTAGAAGGAGTTGGAGCTTGTGCCAAGTTGGCACCCCGGTATTGTGGACCCTTTGAGGTTCTAGATAAAGTGGGACCTATAGCCTATCGGCTAGCACTTCCTCCCACAGTAAAAGCACATAATTTTTTCCATGTTTCATTATTGAAGAAATATGTACATGATGCTAATCATATAATTGACTGGTCTGTGATCTAGGTGGAACCAGAGGGAGAATTTCTACCAGAACCCCAATGAATATTGGACTGAAAGGAAACCCCACTCTGGAACTGAACCATTACACAGGTAAAGGTGCACTGGAGACATTTTGGCCCAGATGAGGCTACATGGGAAATGGAGGATGCCATGAGATAGGCATATCCGATTTTGTTTACTTCTGTAGATCCAATTCATGTTAAAAGATAAGAACATCGAGGACGATGTTCCTTTAAGGGGGAGGGAATTGTAACACCTTATTTACCCCAGTTTGTAAAAATAACTGGGCTGGCCAGAACTGTGGCAAACTCATAAATGTGAATATGTGATGTGAATGGACCTTGTGGAAAAGGTCGATGGATGTGAATAACATTATGAATTTATATTGTGGGACTGTTGAGAGGGGATGTGCTGAAAAATAGACCACGATGGCTGTAGAAAGGCGGTGGAAGGCACCTGGAAAGGTGGCGTTAACTTCCACCGAGAATCAATACTGTATTTGGACTTCACTGGCCCGGAGAACCAAAAGAGGCTCGCTGGCCCCGAATTAAATGTCTCGTAGGCTGGTAGGTAGATGGCTCCTCAGGAATTAATGAGGGATGGGGAGGTGAACCACCCATCTGTAGAGCCGTCAGGACTGACCATCACGAGGGAAATTGCGCCACACGCAACCTCGCAAGAGGATAAGGCATGGGGGAGAAGTGATTGGGGACAGACGCGAGGGGAGCAAGAGAACTCTGGCGATATGCAGAGTGAGTGATAGCAGAGAGGAAGGAGAGTAACCTTTGCTTATAGTCACTAGAAAACAAAGACTTAGTCTCACAACATCGTGGTCTCAGCTCAGGGGTGGCTAGTGGTAAATCCACTGGGAGTCGTTGAGCCTACGGTTGGGTGGAAACAAGCACCCCTCTCAGCAGTTGCATAACCCCTGGTGTTACTTTCTGATAAGTGTTTTTCCTTTAAAATATTGAAATATATGTATGCTAACATTTATGATCATAAGCTGTGAAATTGTGAATGACTTCATTATAAGAATGTCTGTATGGTATCTTGATCAGTACTGGTAGTTGTATGTTTACATGGAAAGACTACGTGTGGCTTATGCTCTCTTAAATTGTTATTTATATGCATGCTGATCTAATTTAGACTTCACGCCTGGTTCTTGGGAGAGAGATACGCTTAACTTCCTTAGATAGTACCTTGGGTAAACCTCCCCATAGAGATACCTTTCTTGAAAAAGCCATCAAGAACCTGGAAAAGGATGCGAAGGTGCAAGGCCTTAAGAAATCCCTGGTAAGTATCGAATCGATGGACGAGGTCCCATCGGGAGATCAGTGGTCACTCACGGTCGTCAGATAAGAAGAAGAAGCTAGAAAGATAAGTACCTTAACCTTGATAGGCGTTGATCGATGGACGAGATCCCGTCGGGAAATCTGTGGTCACTCATGACCGTTAGATTTGGTAGGAGAAAGTAGGATGTTAAATGCCTTACAACCTTGTCTTTCTGTACCTTTGTGGATAGCGACGAAATCGGGATTGTAGATCCTCGAGTTCCATGAGAACATCTGGACCATTGATTTTTTCCCCGTCTAGGAAGTCGGGGGAGAATGCACAAGTTAGGAACCTGTCCGAGCCGTCGGATCTCGGCTGGAAAACCCGACAACCGTTGGATCTGTCAGGAGATACCCGAGGGTTAAACCCCCAGTGGATAAGGGAAAAAACCCCGAAATAGATTTCGGTCGTCCGATTAAAGGAGGCCACGTGTCATGAGATTACCCATCTCGGGAAATCGGGAGTCGGGAACTCAGGAGTTCTGGTGACAAAAGATCGGGGCCTTCCATGGTAGAAACCCCGAAATAGATTTGGGTCATGTGATTAAAGGAGGCCACGTGTCATGAGATTACCCATTTTGGGAAATCGGGAGTTGGGAACTTGGGAGTTCTGTTGACGAAAGATCGGGGCCTTCCATGGTAGAAACCCCGAAATAGATTTGGGTCGTCTGAATAAAGGAGGCCACGTGTCATGAGATTTCCCATTTCGGGAAATCGGGAGTCGGGAAATCGGGAGTTTTGGTGATGAGAGATCGGGATGTTCCATGGTGGAAACCTCAAAGTATTCATAGACCGACCGATTTCGGGAGGCTACGTGTCGAGAGATTACCCGTTTCGGGAAATTGGGAATCAAGGATTTAGGAGTTCCGTTGACAAGAGGTCGGTCTCTCGCCTTGATAAATCCCGACTTATAAATATTGAGATGTTAGCATGTGGTTAATTCCCGATGAACGGACAATATTCCTTTAGAGGATCTCAGGGTCTATAATGACCGTTAGATGTGGGGAAGAGACGTCAACTTTAAGCCGGGGCGCGAATGCGCCTTAGGGAAAGTGGCGAGCAGATCTGAACGACCAAAGTCCACCCGCCCAGATCTATGGTTGAGGCTTCATTCCAGAGCCCCCTTTCTGTTCTGCCTTTAGCGGTGAGGGGGGGGGGTCCGGAATCGAACGTGCAACTCACGAATGGTCAGGATCAATTTTCCTTGATCAACGACATTTAGGTGAATTCCAGACCCCCCTTGCCATTCTGCCTTTAATGGGGGGGGGTTCCAGAATGGTGTGGCGTGTGAGGTGGGACCCATATCTTGTCACACTGCCCAATGTGTCGTGTTTCCCCTCTCGCTACCTGTACTCCACTCAACTGTGCGACAGGGTCATTCCTATCGGCCATTTGCTAAACCTGTAGGGACTTGTCCCTATTGGCCAGTTACCAGCCCTGTCGGGGTTCGACGATTGCAGAGTCAAACGATTTGACATCCTTGTAGCGCCGAGGCATGAAATACAAAGAGGCACCATGAATTATTTGACCTATGATCATGGCCTGCGATCACATGGGAGCAGAGAGAGAGAAAGAGCTAGCTTGCGCTAGGCCTCTGCAGAGGATTTGGAGGCTCTGATTCTGCATAAATCAACGAAAATTGTGATTATGGTAGTGGGTGTGTGACAACTTGTTCCTTGAAATCCTCCACTCATATCTTGGATAAGATATCCTATCAAAATCTCCATGATCTTTTCCTTTGAATATGCTTGAATGATTGTCCCAAATATTCTTCAAATCTTCAAAGCTTGAAGATGAAATTCGAATTTGAGGCTAGGTGGTAATATTTGACTTTGTTGAAATCTTCACATATGCCTGCACACATCATCAAAATCATCCAATCTTGATATATAATGAAAATATGTTATTTTTCTAATATTTAATCACAAATTCACTTATAATACTAAAATGAATAAAGTGGAAAATAATAAGGTGAAACCCAAATGTATGTATGGAAATGGTATGATAAAAGGTTAATGGGACAATGAAATGTAAGGAATAGTGAAGGAAAAGGTGGATGAAAATATGAAATTTTTGAGGCCCAACACATAGCATAATCCAAATTCCATGTAACGATTCGCATAACCATTAACATTTTGACCTTTCCAAAGTATACCACCGACGCTCCATATGATATATATATTGGCCACTTAATTCCATTAACCATTGTATAGCCATTTGCATTATCACTTTGCCAAAATGTGCCACCAACTTTTCAACCACATGCATATAAATCATGTAATTAAAACAAAATTTCATAGCTATTTTCTTGTTATCTAGGACTTAATTATCAACCAGTATTTTCATGCATGTAGGATTGTAGAACTAGGTCTCTTTTGCATCAGATATAGTACTTTTATCTTTCTCAAAACTATCTTTCTACAATTTTCACTAACATATTTGTTATGCAGGTGTAATAAGAACAGACTGTAATGACATTAATGAATAGAATATGCTGTAATAGCGTAAGCAACCAACCTTTCATAAGCTAATTTTATAACCAATAACACAATATCTTCATCAACCATGTGTCACACATCGTCTCAACATAAAAAATGCGTAGATCTTATTTTTAATAGTTCAAGGGGGTCCCACCTACTAGTATTATTAGTTTTAATATAATAGGCTTAAGCAACATTTTGCGGGTGAAACTACGTTGACGTTTTCAATCGTCAATACACCTAAGGGAATTTAATAATTTTAAGGACCTTAAAAACTTGTGAAACTATCGTATTATGGGTTATTTTTTTACCATTAGCGCATGAGTTGTCCACCTTGGTGTTATGCCTTAGGAATTTTATTCTTTGAATTTTTTGATTATCAGGATACCACATCTACGATCGTACATCAAACAATAACTTTGGTGTAATTTCAAATATGAATGCTATCCCTTGTAGTCATATCGCAGTCTCATCGTTATGGTACAGGACTGACAGTCATGCCTTCAAACAATTACTCCTTCGTCCTGTTAGCACAAGATTGCATTCATTTCCTTCGGTGGTAAGTCTTCGTTTTTGGGTTTGGAAGTCATTTGACAAGGTGGTGTTAAGTTTTTCATTTCCTCTAGTTCATCATCCACTCAACAGTCCAAGTGGTCTCTATGGTGGCTTTCTCCCTAAGTCTTAGGTATTGGGTCTCCTCCAAAAATGCAGATCTTACCCTCTATTTCATGTGGTTTCGAACACGCTCGAGCCTTCACTACTCCTATTGGTTTAGTGTGACCAAATCGATGGCACTTGTGGTGAGGATGGAGCCAAATGTCTCACAGGATATCCTCTCACATGATGATGCTATGGACAATCCAATGGCTTATGGTTGGGACGAGTTCATAAAACTATTCGAGGGTTTTAACCTCAAGGTTGCTCAAGCCTTTGCCCAAACTTTCGATGGTTCTAAGGCTAAGATAGGATATTTATAGTTGGAAGTGATCAAGCGTTCAATTACAGAGGCTGATGGAGTGCCCCAAGAAGGATCTCACTTGTTTAAAAACCTCAAGTTCGAAGGTGTCCCTTGGCACCTACTAATGGCTTCCAAGAAATCGTGTTACAGTGTAAAAGGTACACCAATTGTTTTATGTAAACCTAGATGGCATGGTTTACTATTGATACTAAAGCAGTTTGTCACTTGTGAGGGTAGATACATAATAGTGTTCCTATATCATGTCCGTTTGTTGATGATGTTTTTAAGTTTTGGTTTAAATATTCCATTCTACCTACTTAAGAGCCTGCAAAAAATGGCCAAATTTTACCAAAGGAAAAACCTCAATGCACGGTCTAGCCTATTTCATAATGGCCTGATTCGAATTTTAGTCATTTCACAATTGTCTAAAGTCAAGGATAGTTTCCAAGATTTCATGGATAGAAATGGGTTCGCCCTACCTGAAACCGTGATAGAGTCACCTCTGCATTTTAATGAGCCCTCAAGTCCTTGTCAATCAACCCCCTCTCTAGAAAACCTACATGTCGAATTGAAATAAATCCTTGTGTTTATAAATAAAACCCATGTTGTTTTCCATAATTCATCTAAAGGAAAAAAAATGAGACACAATTTTATTCCCAAGAAATCCTTAGAAGGTGTATTGGATGATCTGAAGGATAAGGTCCTTGTTGTTCCTAGTCCCAAGCCAATTATGGTTGATTCATATGAAGTTAAAATCAAGAAACAGGGTAGGAAAAAAACACAGAGAATTCCAGACATCGATTTTAAAAATAAAATACCTGGTCGACTCATATCCAGAATGCTAAGAAATAGACATCGTGATCATGAAAAAACTATCCATGTTATTGAGGTCGATGACCATATTTCTGAGGATGATACCGATGCCGATACACCACAGTTCAATTTCATATCGAATCTACCTCCTTTATTAAAGAAACAACAAGGGATTTTAGGCATTCAACATGATCTCAAAAGAATCATGGAGAAGGGTAAGTTACTAACTACAGAGAAAACTCAGCCATTACTAAGCATGGAACCAATGCATTGCGAGAATTGTTTCGACTGTATCGAAAGTTATTATCAGGATATTCCTTACCTATAGGCACAATTAAATCAAGTGGTCACTCAGAACTTGGTTCTTGAGAATGAGAATGATGATATCATATCTTGCGTTCGATCGAACGCACATAGAGCCAACAAGCGTATTAAGCGACCTGGGAATGTGGTTATTAAAAATTCAACCAATTTCAATACTATTATAAACTCACATCTGTCTGATGCCTCTCTTTCGAATTTCTGAATTGGTAAATAGTTCGTTTCTATTTCATGATTTGATTCTGTTTGGATGAGTAAATTCATTTTGATTTTTTATTTATTTTAGAATAGCTACAGAATTGAAATATTTTGTAGCTTGTCTTTTGAAATTGTTTGTTTTCATTATTTTCTAATTTTGATTTCATTTTTATTGTTTTAGGTGAACAACAGATTGATGTGCTATGATTAAGGGAATGAGTCATGCGTTGAGTGTTTAGTGGACTAGTAATTTTATGTTTTGAAAAACAATGTTTATTAATGTAAATGTTTTTGATTAAAAGACTCCAACAAAATTATATTTTTGTTATTTTATTTTAGTAAAAACTTATTTTAAAATATTTACCTCTATCTTGCATGATAGGAGGAATAGATCATAAACTTGTTTAAATAGCGTTGTTTTCCCAGTGATAGAGGAAACTCCTCCTGGACCATATGACGGACATATTTTTTTGAAACTATATGAGAAATCAGTTTACTCTTTGGCTTTCATCTTATGTAGACTGTGTAGTGTTTTTCATTGTCTTCTCATGTAATTTCTAGATGTGAAATGTTATATGCATCGAGCTAGCTTTAGTTTGTTCTACATATAATATTTTATGTCATGTTTTTCTTTATATGGTTCATCATCTTTTGGTTCAGTTGATATCTTTGACTGATCATCTATTCAAGTATTTTGAGTTTGCATATGATGCTAGATAGTTGGTAACACCATTTCTAAAGATAGGAATTTCTTTCATTTTTAGTTACTGGATATTCTAAAGTCACATGATATATAATCATTTGTCTTTCTGTCATCATAAATTCGTTCTGGGATGTAAAATACTTCTTTGAGTTTCTTCAGGAAGTATTGTGCTTGGTTTTGTCATAGGTTTACACTTGTAATAGGTTAAGAGGAGCTCAAACAAATACAGAGAGATGAATCTATTTTAGTATTGTTGATCAACAAGAGGTTAGTTAGTTTATTATTTATCTAATTTGTGGATTAATGAATGAATAGTGATTGCAATAATTTAAACGTTAAATACTTTTTCTATTTTGGTTACATCATTTGCAATCTGGTTCATTCATTGTTTATTAGTTCAGTAGTTAGAGTATTAGAATAATTTTGTTTATTTTTAATCTTGTTTAGATCAATTATTTTAAAACAATTACTTTCACAAGGCTTTGCTTAAACCTTGTAATTTGTATATATCTATTATACATAAACACTATTAGTTAAACATTTGTAGTTAAAGTGTTGATTGTTAGAGTTGTATCTTTAGTTAGTTCACATCTTTTAGTTTTTTTAGGATCTTAGTTGGCTAACGGAGCCATAAAACCCGTCAGGGTAGATTATCCCAAACGGCTTGGGTTAAATAGAAAACCCCAGTCTGGATCTTCGCTTCCCATTGATGGTGTGTCATAAACGCTCGTCAACAAGGTGGGGAAAATATAATACGTTTCTCTCATATTTTCCCCACCCTATATGAGAGTGGGGGTGGGGAAAATATGAGAGAAATGTATTATATGAGGGTGGGGGTGGGGAAAATATAATACATTTCTCTCATATTTACCTCACCCCCACCCTCATATTTGAGGGTAGGGTAGGGTGGGGGTGGCGAAAATATAATACATTTCTCTCGTATTTATATTTCAAATGAGAGTGGGGGTGGGGAAAATATATAGTATTATATAATATATTTCTTCATATTTACCAATTTCACTTTCAAGCATTTGAGGGTAGGTGGTGGCTAAATACATCAGATTTCTCCTTATACAGGGTGGGGGTATGTATTATATCACACTTCTCATATTTCCCCACCCCACCCCTCATATAATAGGGAAAATACGAGAGAAATGTATTATATTTTCTCCACCCCCACCCTACCCTACCCTCAAATATGAGGGTGGGGGTGAGGTAAATATGAGAGAAATGTATTATATTTTCCCCACCCGCACCCTCATATAATACATTTCTCTCATATTTTCCCCACCCCCACTCTCATATAGGGTGGGGAAAATATGAGAGAAACATATTATACCCTCATATATGAGAGAAATGTATTATACCCTTACATATGAGGGTGGGGGTGGGGAAAATATGAGAGAAATGTATATAATACATTTCTCTCATATTTTTCCCACCCCCACCCTCATATATGACATACAATTATCTCATATTTTCGCCACCCCCACCCTCATATATGCGAGAAATGTATTATACCCTCACATATGAGGGTGGGGGTGGGGAAAATATGAGAGAAATGTATTATAATACATTTCTGTCATATTCTACCCACCCCACCCTCATATATGAGATACAATTCTCTCATATTTTCCCCACACCCACCCTCATATATGAGGGTTGTGGTGTAATACATTTCTCTAATATTTTCCCCACACCCACCCTAATACATGAGGGTGGGGCTGGGGAAAATATTGGAGAAATGTACTATAATACATTTTTGTCATATTTTCCCCACCCCCACCCTCATATATGAGATATATGAGGGTGGGGGTGGGGAAAATATGTGAGAAATGTACTATAATACATTCCTATCATATTTTCCCCACCCCCACCCTCATATATGAGGTATATGAGGGCGGGGGTGGGGAAAATATGAGAGAAATGTATTATAATACATTTCTCTCATATTTTCCCCACCACTACCCTAATATACATTTCTCTCATATTTTCCCCACCCTCATATATAAGGGTGGGTTTTGTGAAAATATGAGAGAAATGTATTATAATACATTTCTCTCATATTTTCCAAACCCCGACCCTCATATTATAATACATTTCTCTCATATTTTCCCCACCCCCACACTCACCCTCATATATTAGAGAAATGTATTACAATACATTTATCTCATATTTTCCCGACCCCTACCCTCACCCTCACCATAATATATGAGGGTGGGGGTGGGGATAATATGAGAGAAATGTATTATAAAACATTTCTCTCATATTTTCCCCACCCCCACCCTCATATATGAGATGAGGGTGAGGGTGGGGAAAATATGAGATAATTTTTTTATAATACATTTCTCTCATATTTTCCCCACCACCACCCTCATATTCTCATATTTTCCCCACCCCCACTTTCATCCTCATCTCATATCTTCCCCACCTCCATCGTCATATAATACATTTCTCTCATATTTTCCCTAGTCCCACTTTCATATATGAGGGTTATATGAGGGTGAGGGTGAAGGTGGGGGTGGGAAAAATATGAGAGAAATGTATTATAATAAATTTCTCTCATATTTTCCCGACCCCCACCCTCGTATATGAGGGTGGGGGTGGGGAAAATATGAGAGAAATGTATGAATTTGTATTTATGTAAAGTAACTCATCCTTTTTAACCATAATATGGAAGAAAATCATTTCTATGTACTTAAAAGACTATCACATTGAAACAAATTATTATAGACCATATTTACAAAATGTATTATTATAGACCATATTGTAGACATGTGAACATAATATTAAAACATATTTGGTTAAGTTTCAAGGTACTATGTAGTTATGTAGTGAAATTAACTTGGGAGTTCATTTAATTTAGAGTAAGTCCAACTCATCTATATAGGTTCTACATTGATTCTAAGATGTGGAGTTGGGAACATCTTCCAACTTATTAAACATGTGTAGCTAGAAGCATGAATCTCAAATTGGATCACCACATAAAACTAAAGTAGCCTTTACGAAGCTACATATTTATGTAAACTTGACCTTTTTAACTTCATTCTTATGTAATTAAATACATTCATATGGAAATAAACTATTATAATACATATTTGTGTAACATATTATTATAGACACTTTTGTAGACATAGGATGATTCGATAAATGAAAATTTAAAATTGACTCAGTTTTTCTCCATTCTAGATGCTTTATATATTTCTCAATTTTCCATTCTTAACAAGAAAATTGGTAATATAATTTATCATTTAAAAAATGAATTTTAAAACAACAAGAGCATAAAAACAATATGAAAACTAGATTGTTAAGGGAGTTCACCAAAATTTGGTTGTCTCCGGGTTCTCTCAATCAATGAAATGATTATTTATTTCTCCTTCAAAGAGGGATTGACCTTTTACAAAAAGGGTTGAATTCTTCTCCCAATAAGGAGCTAGTTCGCCTTTACAAATGTCTATAATATTCTCCCAGTAAGGGGATAAATATCCAAATAAGGGGCTTACAAATTCTCCCAATAAGGGACTAAATTATCCCAATAAAGGGGCTTGATATCCTTTATAAAAAGGGATAATAATTCAAGAACAAGTCTAGTTTCTTATTCTTCTTCCAATATTTTTTCCCCGACTCTTTTTCTCTCTACTTGCTTAAATAATTCTTCATTTGAGAACTATCTCAAGATATTAAGGAGAGAATAACTCTCTTATTCCCATAAATTAGGTCCCGGGCACAAATCAAGGGATTGGTTGAGGGAAAATATCAACTATTCCATCCATGATGATCTCAACATTCCATGAAGATCTCAAATTTCCCTTAAGACTAGTAAACTTCAATGCTAAGTATCTCTCTCATTGCATTAGTTTCCTATTACATTAAAAATGAATAGTACATGAGCACCTAAGCTCAAAATTTAATCACTTAATTTAGTTTTTTCTCATTTCCACCCATTTTTACAAAACTTCAATGAGACATATCTTTCTCATAGAAATTCCATTTGACCTTGTTCAAATTGCATCATAAATCTCCTTGTACACTCTTTGTTTTGTAGATAATCTCGGTGGAAATTGAATGAACCTAAAATTTTCAAATGTGAAAATTCTCTTGGATCATACCTCACCACAAAATGAAACTTTTGGTCCACCAAAAGTCTCAAAACATGAGCATAGTGGGTGGCTTTGTTTTCTCTCACTTGGAGGTTGATTTATTTTTTCTCTCAATAAGGGGTTTATTCTCACAATGAGTGATCTACCTCCACACTTTTCTCATACAAATGAGGTTAATTTTCTTCATGATTTTCAACAATGGGAAACAAAAAGGAAAGTAATTTGGAGGTGCTACATAAGTATGATAAATGAAACTGATTTGTGCAAAAAATCATTTATTACCAATTCATTCTAATGGATGTTTCTCTTTGGGTTGCTCCCTCTTGATGGAATATTCCTTGGATAAATGAGTTTCTGCATGGGTTGTCTCTTGGACTATTGGTACTTGAATTCTTTCTTATTCTTATTCTTCTTCATCTTCTACCTTTTCATCTTCATCTTCTACTTCTTTCTTAGTGAGTTTTTGCAAAACTCCCTCCCCATGATTTGGATGGAGTTGTGGATGACTCTTCCAACACTTGTCAACCCATTACCACTCATCTTACAATGAGTGCAATAGTTATTCCCATTTTCTTATAAAACACTCCCTTCTTTCCATTCTCCACATTTGGACTTGAAGAGTGGTATTTTCATCTTTCCTTCTTCTTGAAGGAAATGGCCTTATTATGTAAGGAATTTCTCTTCCAACACATGGCCACACAATGGTTATAATTTAATCCAAAAAATGTACATGGATATGCATACCACAATTTTTTCTCTACATGGTCATTCTTCTCATAATCAAAGAAAATATTGGAGTACTCATGCTTTCCATACCTTTTAAGGCTATCCTTTGTACAATTATGATGAGGGGAAACTATTCTACCTCCTCCTTTTGGATGTTCATCTCTATTTGGATATTATTTTCATTCATTCTTGATGCTTTTCCCATGATTGAAAGGATGTGCCTTTTTTTATTCTGACTTGCACTCACTTCCAACATCATGGAGTGGTGTGCCATATCCTTCCATGAGTTTTTTATGTAGAGCTAATAGCTTAGGATATTCTATTGAAGCTTCTAGAGAATTCTCCAAATTAGTCTTTACCATATCCCAAACTTGCATAATGAGGTCTTTCCTCAACCTATATGGGATTAGTCATTGCTTGTCCATTGATTCCAAGGCCCTTTCCATCAAATCCCTTCTTGATTATAAACTTAGATCCAATACCTCGAGTATGATTCTCAAATTAAACAAAAGAAGCATCTACATCTTGATGGGAAGAACATGGTGAATTAATTATAGTGCATACCTCAATTATGGTTTGAGCATCATGGGAACATACTATGTTGACTCATTTAGTTAATTTTCAAGGTACAATTACCATGAAAACCTACACTTCTTGAGATAATGTCCTAATAAAATTGAAATGTAGCCTTAGTGGAACTAAGAGGGAGACCATTGTCACCTCACTAACCCTCTTCTTCACTTCATTCCAGTTCTTATCCGGCTCAAGGGGGGATTCCCTAGGATAATATTGTTGGGATTTAGGGCATTAAGTTTCAAGCTGATATGAAGAGTAAATAAAAAAAAGTTGTTTTGAATTTTCTTAAGAAAATAAGAGTGATTGAAGGACTAGAAACTAGTCCCTTTTCCTTGTGCATATGGGGTGTTGAAATCGCCTTACTCTGAAACCTAGGTACTTTTTTATATAGCAATTTCTTTGTTTTAAATAAAATTATCAACTCACAAAATAGAATGCACTTGTTGGAATATTCAACTCAAATAAAGATAGCAGAAGCAATATTGGAAACCACAAATTTCATGAACAAAACATAGATATTATGCCAATCAAATAAGCTTATCATTCAAATAACTTCAAATCTTACAAGGTCTCCCGTATTTGGAAAAATGGCCCATAGAAAAATATAGAAAAATATAGATAGTACCTGCAAACCCTAGCAACGTTTGATCTCTTGTACGACCTTGCATTTTCATGCTTCTCGAGATGTACACAACTTACCTTAATCAAGCCCAGATATATATGCATGTATCCATTGAAACTCGCATACACACACTCAAATACTATACCAAGCTCTATACAGAATGACCTTGGTGCTATGGCTCTAATCGGTTGAAACCAACTTGTGATTGAATCTGGTATGTCTTCTCACTGACCTAATCTCTAGATGGAAGTCCTTCTCCACCTATCCAAGATATACTTGAGAAAATGCTTTTCTCTACTCCTTGTATCAAATCAATCAACCTCTTAATCAATATTCCTTATTTACCCTAGCCTTGCTTCTATAAGATTGAGTTATGACCTAACCCTAATCTGCAAATTGATTGATAGTTGAGATTACTTCTCACCTCATTTGAGATCAATGACTATTATTTAATTTACTAATGCTAATTAAATCATTTATTTAAATAAAACTCAACTTAATAATAAAATCACTTTACTTTAATAATTCCTTAAATTAAAGTAAAGTATCAAGGTAGAAGGATTTGGATGACTTCCACACTATAGATGCTAGTGGTAAAATTAGATAGGTATTTATGCACAGGTCTATATGTCTAGACATGTGGAAATCATCCAAAGCCTTATACTCTTGAATTTACTTCAATTAAAGAAATTTTTAAAGTAAATTGATTTTATTGATTAATTATTTAATTAATTGAGTTATTTAAGGAAAGTGCTAAAGGTAATTAGCATGTTTATAAATCTCAAGTGAGTGTGAGAAGTGATCTCAACCGTCAATCACTTTGGAGATTAGAAATAGATTATGACTCATGATTATAAAATCAAGGCTAGGGTGGAGGATGAAGACACTTGATAGGTGTTGAAGAAGTCTACACAAAGTATTGGATCATGAAGGAATGTGATTCAAGATCTTGAATAGCTGGAGAAATACTTCCATCTAGATATTAGGTCAAGGAGAAAAGAGAACATAGGATCATGCAGGTGGGTTTTAGTCAGAGGAATCCATAGGAGAGTGTCACGTCGTACGAATCTTGTCCTACAGTATTTGTGTACATGCACATGTGTTTTAATGGAGACGGTCACGTACATATGTGGGTTTAGTGAAGGAAATTCACATACACCTCAAAAATCATGCAATTCTAGGTCATACAACAGATCAAACTTTGGCAGTTTTGTTTGTTGTTGTATTTCTCTGAGTGGGCCATTATCCCTGTTACGAGAGCCCTAATTTTATCATAATAAAATCATTCTCAACACAGTTTTTCCCTCCAAGGTTTTTCCAGAGGTGTCTACTCAAAAATATTGTTGTTTATGTGTGCTTGATTTGGTTTCCTTGTTTATGCTTCCACTGCATGTTTAGTTGATTACTCAATTGCTATTTAATTCAATAAGTGATTAATTTGAAATTAACTACCACATGCTAGGTAGAGAATGTTCTCTTAGGAGAATTCAAATATCATATCTATAGTAGATCCATTACTAGTAGGTGGAAATTGAAGGACACATTTAAGGAACATAGTCGTATTAAGGAAGAACTAAGTTTTTGTAGGTTTACTGAGGTGTACATGGGTCACAAAAAGCACAGTTTCATACATACGTGGGAGGCTTTGAGAACAATCTTGTATACGTGGGTTGCAGTGGTCATAGTCACGAGCATATGCATATTTTAGTGATCAAAATTGCATACATATGTAGGATCTAGTGGTAACAGTTGCGTACAAGTCTGTACATGTCAGTACATGGGAAATTTTTAGTAGAATGTTATTTCTAGGGCAGGTTATCAGGTCTTAGGGATAACAAAAACACTGTTAAGAGTTGAAGACTGATTGGATGGATCATCCAATTTCCTCTCTTGGAAAGCAAGAGTAAATTTGGTGTTTAAGGAGTATGACCTTTGGGAGTCAGTGGAAAAAGTTGTTACTCCATCGATAGATCCAACAACTTTGGAATCTCACAATAAGAAGGAGATCAAAGAATAGAGGTTCATCTTGGATTTAGCGAAGGATCATCTAATTCCTCACTTATTCAAGAAGAATATGACCAAAGAGATGTTTGATGCCTTGGTAGGGTTATTCCAGAGCACAAACATGAATAGGAAGATGGTCTTAAGGAATAAAATCAGATCAATGCATATGTCTATATATGCCAATGTTACCAACTATCTCATGAGAATCACATAGGTGGGTGATTAACTTGCATCCATAGGGGATAAAATGAAGGATGTAGAGCTTGTGAATGTGGAATTAAATGGTCTTCCCAATTCATGAGAACTGTTTATCAAGGGAATTTGCACTCAAGAACATCTCCCAGATTGGAAGAGACTTTGGGATGATTTCCTCTAGGAAGAGACTTGGAAAGAGTCTAAGAGTAGCAAGTAGGGAGGTAGTGAGGATACATTTTCTCTTGTTAGTAAGATGAAGAAAGGAAAATTAAAGAGTTCTATCAAGAAGGGTAACAATGATGGAGGATCATCACAGGCAGGGAATAAGAAGGACTTGAGTAAAATCAAGTGATTCTCATGTCATAATAATGGACATTATGAATCTCAGTGTCTAGAGAAGAAGAAGAATGGTAATGGAAAGATGCATACATCAATATCAACAGAGACATAACTTGATGAGTTTGCAACAAAGTTTGAGATGGATTGCTCACTAGTTTCTTGCCCTTCCACCAGCACAACTATGAGGAGTGCATGGTTCTTGGACAATGGTGCATCTCATCATATGAAAATCACTAGAGATATTTAGTAGTCTGATGGAGAGGGACTCAGATCTTCATGTGAAAATTGGTGATGATGCCAAGTATGCAGTGAAGGGAGAGGGAAAAATTGTGTTCCAGCTTGAGTCAAGACATTCATTAGATTCCCATGATGTGATTTATGTATCAAGTTTGAATAAGAATTTGATTTCATTCTCATCTATGGAGGACAGGTGTTTTTCATAACTTTTCAGAGAGGGAAGGTACTCATACATCCAGATAAATATATCATGGATAGTGGAGTTCTCATTGGGATTAGAGAAGGAACTTTATAAAAGTTATAGAACAATATTGTTCAGTATTTGGTACAAAACAATGACAACCTATTTGAGTTTTTTAATAGGAGGTTGGGCCACCTTCACTACAAGGCATTGTTGATTCTAATGGATATTTTTACAGGTCTTCTAGAGTTCAAAATTTTGAGCAGCAGGGAGTGTGCAAAGGGTGTGAACTTGGAAAGAATGCCAAGGATGATTTTCCTAGCAGCGAGAATTGGACCAAGGGGATATTGTATATTATTCATTCATATGTGAGTGGGTCGATGTCAGTAGCATTATTATAGGGATTTCCATACTATGTGATGTTTATTGATGATTTTTCCAGGAAAACCTGGATCTTCTTTATGAATACCAAGGATGAGTTATTCATTGGGTTTTAGGAGTTTAGAGCTTAGGTAGAGAACCAAATAGGTAATAAGATCAAGGTATTGAGGTAGGATAACAAGGGAGTGTACACCTCCAATGAATTCAAGTATTTATACAACAAGGTGGGGATCAAGAGGGAGATGATAGTCTCATAAAACCCTCAACAGAATGGGGTTACAGAGAGAAAGAATCAATCCATCATCAGTTCTTCCAGGGCTATGATACATGAGTAGGAGTTTCCTATGTTTATTTGGGAAGAGGCATGTAACACAACAATTTTTGTGTAGAAAATGAGTCACCATAGGATATTGGGGGACAAGACTCTAGAGGAGTCATTCTTAGGAATGAAGCTAGAGATTGGTCATTTGAGGATATTTGGTTGTCCAGTTTATATCCATGTGTCTATGAGAAGAGGACGAAGATGGATCCTTCAAGACATAAGGTTGTGTTTTTGGGGTACAATGAGAACTCAAAGTATTACAAGATCTTCATTCCAACAGATGGGAAGACAGTTGTTAGAAAATATGTTAAGTTCGAGGAGAAATTGGAATCTAGGAGTACTTAAGATTCATCATAAGTAATAGAGGACAAGAAGTAGCGAGATCCGAAGGATGAGAAACAAACATCAGTTTAGAATCCAAGTGGGGAGGAGGAGTTATCCCCTTCCAGTCCTTTCAAGAGACCTTGGTGGCTGATATAGACATTGATGGATGTTGGTGAGGCTCCTAGGAGTGCGTTCAGAAAGTGTAGGCCTCTGAAGAAGTTTCCAAAATATATGGTGCTTATGAGTAGAATCATTGATGTTGAGCCTTCCAATTTTCAGGAAGAAATAGATAAGTAGGTATGGTGGGATGCCATGGTAGGGTAGTACACCCATATTATGAGGAATGATGTTTGGGACATAGTTTCAAGACTGAAGGAGAAGTCATTTTTGAGTTCCACGTGGCTCTACAAGATCATGCATGTTGTATATGGTAGCATCGAGAAACTAAAAATGAGGTTTTTCGGTGAGAGGGTTCTCCCAAAAAGAGGGAATAGACTACAAGGATATGTTTTATCCAATCACCAGGTATGCTTCTATTCGATCTATTATTTCTATTTCTTTAGTTATGAGATGGAGGATACATCAAATGGATGTGAAAACAAATTTCCTCAACGAGATCATTGAGGAGGAATTATACATAGAGAAACCTCAGGGCTCTGAGTTACATGGGAGGGAGTCTCATGTGTGTAGGATTAAGAAATCCTTTTACAAACTCAAACAAGAAACATGGAATGGTATTCCAATATTGAAGGATATTTGCAGAGTATGGGGTTTACCAAGAGTGAGGTAGATCCTAACTTGTACTTCATACTTGTGGGGTCGGATACACTCATCTTGTCTCTGTACATTGATGATTTATTTCTCATGGGTGTAGAGAAGTTTATTGTAGGGTGCAAAGTGATTTCAAGATGAAGGAAATTGGATTGATGCATTATTTCTTGGGGTTAGAGCTATGGCAGGTATCTGGAGAGATCTTCCTTGGAAAAGGGAAGTATACAATAGAGATATAAAGAAGATTTGGGATGGAGGACTATAAACCAATGGCTACACCTATGAATACCAATCTAAAGAAGTTTGTGACTGTCGGTAATTTTTATATGCATAAATTAGACATCAAATTTATCAATATGGATGCTCTTAATCTTGTGATGGTGCCGACAAAATATATGCAGGAGTAGGAAACTAATTCTAAGATAAGAAAACTCAATTAGAAAGTAAATCCTAACTCTTTCAATCCTAAGTTGCCATAGTTCCACTGGTAGAAAATCAAGTTGCAAGGTGGAGTATTCCACAACGATTGTAGCTCCTTGCAACAATACTATGTCAACATATGAAATTAAAGGATTTAAAAAGAGGGTTTTAAACACACTTTCATGAATTAAACACACTTGCATTGAAAATTTTGAAAGAAAGGAAACCTAGAATATCTTAACAATACTTAGTTGTTGTAGGCAAGAAAAAATTAAGCCCCATTACAGGAGGTCCCTTCATAATGTTCCACAAGACTTATCAACAATCAAGATTATAACCTAGCATATAAATCTATTGAAATATTTATAGCAAAAACAAACATATATACATGACAATATTCACAACTATATACAATGAAATAAAATTATTCCCTAAACTATTTGGAGTGAGCTCAATTCTCCTAAGAACAAAGTAACAAACTATTCCATAACATCATATAATAAATTAAATCATTTTACATCTAAAACCCCACCTGCGTGAAACATGCACAAGGTGAAAGTTCTCACCTGCACACAACTTCCAACATGACCATGATCATTTCCCGCAATGGAATTTCAGGTTTCGGGACTCCCTGAGTCCTGATCTGGAGAGCCCTTGACTCTTCGATCTCTCGACACCCGAAATGTCGATCTACCGAAATGATTTTTTCCCACAACAATTAGCCCCTGGCCAATCTTTGGTCCATGTGACAACTTATCAAATGACTGCAGTCTTCTTCGAAACTTTCAACTCCGTGAGCCCCGACTCTTAGTCTTTGGGATTCTTTAAATGTCGAATACCGATATCCCGAAATGTCACTCTCCGGATTTCTTTTCCAAGGATTACTTTTCCCCGGCTCTTCGCGTTTCGTGATTTCAGAGTTTTAATTGCCGAAGTGCTAGGCTCTCTGTAGCAGAATCCCTGAATTGTCGATTTCTGAAATCTTGATACCCGATGTGACTGCAGCCTCACTCTCCTCTATGTCGCATTTCGCGACTTCGAGGTTTTCATCCCCGAAAGCCCAGATTCCTTGTCCTCGGGATTTTCAAAATCCCGATACCTGGTATGTCGAAATCTAACCCGACGCTACTCTTCTCGCAAATGCTTTCGAGAATTCACATTTCGGGACTTCGCGAATCCTTCTACCAAGATCCTTGACCTCTCATACTCTCGGTATCTGAAATACCGAAGTACCGAAATCCCGAAACTCCAGTCCTCCTTCTCCTGAACAAGATCAATGGCTGTGAGCCTCCTTGATCCAATGGCTCAGATCCTTTCGGGATATTCTGGGTCAAGAGTTCCAAACTCTCACCCCTGTATCTTTCGATAGCTGAAATATCGAAATGCCCTTTTGGGGATTTCCCCGAAATCTCAATTGTATGCACTTTGTTTTTCGGTACTTCGGGATTCGCGATTTCACAAATCCTCCACGACCAAACCTTGATCCTTCAACTTCCTGGTATCCAAAACCGTGATGTGTTAAGATCTCTGCCACGTGTCCTCTGAAATGGACGGTCTCGATGCTTTAAGGACTTCAGGAATTGAGACCTCCAATCTCCCAAAATTTTCCTCTCGGACTCCAGATATCTGAAATTCTGATGCTATTCGTATTTTTGCCACGTGTCCCTTGAGATGGATGCTCCCGATTCCTTTGGGATTTCGTGACTCATGATCTCTAGTCTCTCAGTCTACTTTCTTCGGAACCTATGAAATTCCGAAACTTGAAATCCCGATACGTCTTCCGATTCGGGACTTTTTCGGGTCCTCTCCTCTGCTTGCGAGAATTTAAACCTCATGCTCCTTCCGATAGATCCGATGGCTATTAGCTTTCTGAGCTATATCTGATGGAAGCTGTGCTCCTCCTCTTGAGCATGCACTTTCTTCCCAAACTTTGGAAGATTTCCCAAATGCTAAAGGCCTCGACCTTTTCTTCTTTCCTCTGTGAGCTCTACAACCCTTCAAAAGGTCTCAATTGCGTATTCAAAGATGTTGTCCCTCTTGAACTTTTAGGATTTTTTAAACTCTCCAAAGAGTTCCCTCTTTCGGCCTCTGCGATCTTTGCAGCTATGACTTGTCTGTAAAAGCACTACTCCTCCTAAGATTCTCTCTTTAAATCCTCAAAGGATTCTTTGACTTCTACGCATCTGACAGAGTCTCTGTAAGCACAACAATGCTACCCCTCCTAAGATTTTCCTGTAGCTTCGACCTCTAAGGAATTAATCCTTTTTCCTTCTCTTTCAGATGGATAATCTGATGACCTCCTGGCACTCCTTTGCTCAAGAAAACTTCTTGATGAGTCTGCAGGGTATTCACAAACCCTATGAAGATCCCTCCTTGGACTCTTCTCTATCTCTGAACTCAAAGAGTTCTCTCTGTGCACTCTGGAACCTACTCAATGCCCTCCCGGCAGAGTGTCTAGAATCCTCAGTGAATCTTTTTCTCTATGAACTCACAACAGAGTTCCTCCTTAGCACTCTATTCCTGTGTTCAATGCCCTCCTGGCAGAGCCCTATAAAACCCTCAGTATTTATATCTTCCTCCTGAACTCAACAAAGTTCCTCTGTGCACTCTATGCACCTGCTCAATGCCCTCTTGGCAGAGCTCTACTGAACTCCTCAGAGATTTTGTCTTCTACTGTGTCCTCCTCTGTACAATATCACCTCCAAGGTATTCAACAACCTTGAGGTCTTCCTCTGAGTCAATGATTTCAGTTGGTGTGCCCTCCTAGCATGTCCTTGTCCAAATTCCGCAGAATTGGAAGTGCTCTCTAAGCACTGAATATCAGAACCCTCAGTGTTCTGTCATGCACTCTTGGCATGAAGCCTCAAAGAAACCCAACTTGAAATCAAAGAACTCTACAGATAGAAGAACCTATCCGTCCCTGTAAATGCACATCTACAACATACATTCACAACATAAATAGAACACACATAGACATTCACACAACATAAACAATACGTAGGAAAAAAATCTCTGGTTTGTATTAATATCAAATGCCTCCTTTACAAGGTGTTCTTGAGCTCAAACTTTGACAGAGTCTTGGCTCCTCCTCTCTTCTCTCTTCTAACTCTTGCTACTTTATCTCTTCTCAGCTTCCTCCCCTCTAAAAGAGAACAAAAAATATCCTTTACATGAGGGGGCTCTTCGATCTCTTCCCTCCATCTCACCTACCCAATTCAATTACATTAACTCTACAATTGAATGGGTTTTCTAGTCCAGATCGGAGCTAGATCTCAGCCTTACAACCATTAAATGCTATCTACATCTAAAGCCTATGTATAGGCACGTACTTTTGGATCTAACAGCCTTACAAACATTAAATGTGCTTGATTCAAATTCAAAATTTGAATATGAGAGGGCTGCACCTTTCTTCCTCATTGAATGCGTGCACTGAGTGGGTTGGCTGGCTGACTTGGGAGCGATGCACCTGCATCATACTCCTCTGCTGTGAAAATTCATGAGATCCTTCTCATGAGCTCTCCACCCTGGTTGTTGAAATCCTCCTGGATCCCAAACAACTCTTTGGAGTTGTCTCACTGCTCCATCTCTCTGTTGTTGTTGTTGTTGCCTTGTTGCTACTGTTGTCTCCCTTCTGCTCAACTTCTCATCACTGGCAGTCTCTTGTTCTAACTTCAACATCAACTTTCTGATATGTTCGATCACTTCATCCAACTGCTATCCTAGCTGGCTCAGTTTATGCAGTCTCCTCTACTGCAATTTCTTTCTGCAAATGGGCAGATCACCATGATCTCCCATGCCATCTCTTCTAGCCTTAACTTGCCACCCTGTTGCAGATTTCTCTTCTACAATCTCATTACTAAGCTGTTGCTCAGCCTCTTCATCTGACAGTTTGACTTTCATATCACCCTGTGTGGCACTAAATGTCCACTCTGTTGTTGTCCCCTCTTAACTGATCTGCTATTCAGCCATCATCTCTGACAATGTTGTTGTTTCCATTCCTTTTGTTAGTATGTCTCCAGCTCCTTCCAGCTGCTCCTCAACCTCAAAATCTCCTCCACCAGTTTCCAACCTTATTAGTTGGATGTTCATGCTCTGCACCATCACTCTTCTCTCCAAGGCTTCAATCTCTTCGCACAGATAAGAAAAACTCATGTTGTCTGTCTCTTCTTCCTCTTCTTTTGCTGCAAGCTCCACTGCTGTAGTCTTCTCCCTTTCAGCTTCCTGGCTAAAAAAATTGAGCCATTCCTCGGAATGCTCATCTCCTTCTTCTTCTTGGGTAGCTTTTGATATCTGCTCCAATTCTCCCTCTTCGTTGACAGTCTCTGCTGGCTATCTTTCTGCTACTTCTGCAACACAAGATCTCACCTCAACTGGGTTGAGTGGCAGGAATATCTGAATTTCTCCAATCATCAGAATGCTCTCCTAATCCTCCTTAGTGATATCCTCTAGCTGATTCAAACTCATCTCTGAGTTCATGAGACTTTCACATAGCCTCATTTTTGTTCCCACGCCCACCTGGCAAATTGGAAACTCTCTACTGTCGTCCTGGCAGTCTATGAGATCCTCAGATCCCATCTCATTGCCCATCTAGAAATCTATATTTCCCTCACTACTCACCTGGCAGTCACTGAGATCTTCTATTGATCTCTTTCCATTTCCCTGTTGGCAATATGAATTCCCCTCGTTGTACTCTTGACAGTCTATGAGATCCCACAACGATCTCATCTCATTGCCCTCCTGGAAATTGGGAATTTCCTCTTTTCTCTCCTGGTAGTATCTGCACACATGGCAGTCTCTGAGATATTCAATCGATCTCTGTTCATCCTCAATGTCATGGATATTCCTCCCAGCTTCGGGTTCACATACCTGAACCATTTCCTCTTCTGGTTCATTGAGGTTTTCAGCATGCCTCAACCATCCCTTTAACAGCCTCTGCTGTCTTTTGACCACCAATTCCCTGACTGGCCATTTTACCTTCATCTTCATGGGCCATTCATACACCCATCTCAACTTTGTATTTTGTTGCACCCATAGTGAAAGCTCATCCATCCTTGCCCTGATCTCAGCAAGTTCTTTATCCCTTGCAGCGTTCTCCTGCTATTGGTGGTTCTTCTTCCCACCGCATGCATGACCTTCAATAGCCATTATGCCCACTGACTATTTGTCCTCCTGATAGATCTGCTACTGTCACTCTGCAACCCTGAGTGCTTCCAGCATCTCCTACATTCGACCCGACTGCCTTTTGACTACTGCGCACTTGCAACAATCTCCACAGAGTCTCAACACTCTGTCTTCCTTTGCTTGTCTCTGCAAGCTGCCTCTGATACCACTTTGATGTATATCAGAGTATTCTTTCCTCTCGCTTCCTCTGCCTGAAATATACAAATAGGGTTTCTTCTCTGATGGCACAACTGGCATGTATCAGAGTGATCTTTTTCTTCTCTACCTCTCTCTGTCTGCAGTATACAAACAAAAAGTGGCTCTGATACCAAAATTGATGCAAACCCCGGACCCTAAGGCTAGAGTCCAGTACAAGATCGTTCAAAAACCTCCTCGAGCCAAAGAAACTCCTTTGATTCCCTACTGGAACCTCAAATCTTCAATCCACAGGTCCTTATGAGAAAACCCCACCTGCGTGAAACATGCACAAGGTGCAAGTTCTCACCTGCACACGGCTTCCAACACGACCGTGATCATTTCCCTCAATGGAATTTTGGGTTTCGGGACTCCCTGAGTCTTGATGTCGAGAGCCCTTGACTCTTCGATCTCCCGACACCCAAAATGTCGATCTGTCGAAATGACCTTTTCCCGCGGTGATTATTCCCTGGCCAATATTTGGTCCATGTGACCACTCTTCATATGACCATATTCTTCTTCGAAACTTTCAACTCCGTGAGCCCTGACTCTTAGTCTTTGGGATTCCTGAAATGTCGAACCCCAGTATCCCGAAATGCCGCTCCCCGGCTTTCCCCTCCAAGGATTAATTTTCCTCGGCTCTTCACGTTTTGTGATTTCAGAGTTTCAATTTCCAAAGTGCTCGACACTCTGTAGCGGAATCCCTGAATTGTCGATTTTCAAAATCTCGATACCCGGTGCGACCGCAGCCTCACTCTCCTCTATGTCGCATTTCGTGACTTCAGGGTTTTCATCCCCAAAAGCCCGGATTCCTTGTCCTCGGGATTTCCAAAATCCCGATACCCAGTATGCCAAAATCTGACTCGATGCTACTCTTCTCACAAATGCTTTCGGGAATTCACATTTCGGGACTCCGCGAATCCTGCTGCCAAGATCCTTGACCTCTCGTACTCCCGGTATCTGAAATACCGAAGTACCAAAATCCTAAAACTTTGGTCCTCCTTCTCCTGAACAAGATCAATGGCTGTGAGCCTCCCTGATCCAACGAATCATATCCTTTTGGGATCTCGTGGGTCAATATTTCCAAACTCTCACCCCTACATCTTCCAGTAGTCGAAATACCGAAATTCCCTTTCGGGGATTTCCCCAAAATATCAACTGTATGCACTTTTTTTTTGGGACTTTTGGATTCACAATTTCGCGAATCCTCCACGACCAAACCTTCATCCTTCAACCTCCTGGTATCCGAAACCCCAATTTGTTTGGATATCTTCCACGTGTCCTCTAAAATGGATGGTCCCAATGCTTTCGGGACTTTGGGAGTTGAGACCTCCAATCTCCCAACTTTTGCCTCTCGAACTCCCGATATCCAAAGTTCTGATGCTATTCGGATTTTTGTCATGGGTCTCTTGAGATGGATGCTCCTGATTCCTTTAGGATTTTGTGACCCATGATCTCTAGTCTCTCGGTCTGCTGTCGTCATAACCTCCGAAATTCCAAAACCCAAAATCTCGATACGTCTACCGATTTGGGATTTTTTCGGGTCCTCTCCTCTGATTGTGAGGATTTAAACCTCGTGCTCCTTCCGACAGATCCAATGGCTATCATCTGTCTGAGCTATATCTGACGACAGTTGTGCTCCTCTTGTTGAGCATGTGCTTTCTTCCTGAACTTTGGAAGATTTCCCAAATGCTAAAGGCCTCGACCTTTTCTTCTTTCCTCTGTGAGCTCTACAACCCTTCAAAAGGTCTCGACTGCATATTCGAAGACGTTGTCCCTCTTGAGATTTCAAGATTTTTTAAACTCTCCAAAGAGTTCCCTCTTTTGGCCTCTGCGATATTTGCAGCTATGACCTGTGCATAAAATCACTACTCCTCCTTAGCTTCTCTCTTTAAATCCTTAAAGGATTCTTTGACTTATGTGCATCTGACAAAGTCTCTGCAAGCACAACGGTGCTACCCCTCCCGAGATTTTCC
The DNA here is from genome assembly GCA_010110895.2 of Picea sitchensis. Lineage (NCBI taxonomy): Eukaryota > Viridiplantae > Streptophyta > Pinopsida > Pinales > Pinaceae > Picea > Picea sitchensis. The sequence continues at coordinate 162,790 of SNQJ01S0001091.1, forward strand.
TGTAGCTTCAACCTGTAAGGAATTAATCCTATTTCCTTCTCTTTCATATGGAGAATCTGATGCCCTCCTGGCACTCCTTTGCTCAATCAAACTTCTTGCTGAGTCTACAGGGTGTTCAACAACCCTGTGAAGATCCCTCCTTGGACTCGTCTCTATCTTTGAACTCAAAGAGTTCTCTCTGTGCACTCTGGCACCTACTCAATGCCCTCCTGGAAGAGTGTCCAGAATCCTTAATGATTCTGTTTCTCTATGAACTCACAACAGAGTTCCTCCTCAACACTCTGTGCCTGTGCTCAAAGCTCTCCTGGAAGAGCTCTATAGAACCCTCAGTAGTTCTATCTTCCTCCTGAGCTCAATAGAGTTCATATATGCACTCTATGCACCTGCTCAATGCCCTCTTGGCAGAGCTCTACAGAACTCCTCAGAGATTTTGTCTTCTACTGTGTCCTCCTCTGCACAGTCTCACCTCCAAGGTATTCAACAACCTTGAGTTCTTCCTCTGAGTCAATGATTTTAGTTGGTGTTCCCTCCTAGCACGTCCTTGTCTAAATTCCGCAGAATTGGAAGTGCTCTCTAAGAACTGACTATCAGAACCCGCAGTGTTTTGTCATGCTCTCTTGGCATGAAGCCTCAAAGAACTCCAACCTGAAATCAAAGAACTCTACAGATAGAAAAACCTATATGTCCCTGTAAACACACATCTACAACATACATTCACAGCATAAATAGAACACACATAGACATTCACACAACACAAACAATATGCAGGAAAAACTACTCTGGTTTGTATTAGTATCAAATGCCTCCTTTACAAGGTGTTCCTGAGCTCAGACATTGACAGAGTCTCAACTCCTCCTCTCGGCTCTCTTCTAACTCTTGCTACTTTCTCTCTTCTGATCTTCCTCCCCTCTAAAAGAGATCAGAAAATATCCTTTACATGAGGGGGATCTTCGAGCTCTTCCCTCCATCTCACCTACCCTATTCAATTACATTAACTCTACAATTGAATGGGTTGTCTAGTCCAGATTGGAGCTAGATCTCATCCTTACAACCATTAAAGGCTATCTACATCTAAAGCTTGCATATAGGCATGGCCTTTTGGCTCTAACAGCCTTACAAACATTAAATGTCCTTGATTCAAATTCAAAATTTGAATATGAGAGGGTTGCACCTCTCTTCCTCATTAAATGTGTGCACTGAGTGGGTTGGTTGGCTGGCTTGGGAGTGATGCTCTTGCATCAGATATTCATCTAGATTATTAAATTTATATGAAAACAAGCTTTATTCTATTCCATCATAAGTTGGACACAATGCTCCAAGAGCCCCTCCCTTTGAATGGAGGAAACACTTCTATTTATACAAAAACTAAGATAACTAACAATGAATTCAGATTCACAAATCTCTCCTAGATCCACAAATGTCTCATGTGGTTACAACCATGTGCTAACACCTAGCAAGTAATATCTCTACAAGTCCTCTCACGAATATCTCTTCCATGATTTTTCTCCATCCAAGATACTTGAGTGAATCTCCAAATCTTCATCAAATCTTCAAGGGGTTTATAGAGGAAATTCGGATTTGAGGCTTGGTGGTCAAATATGACTTTGTTGGAGTGTTCAAATACACCTGTAAACATCATAGAACTCATCCAACTTTGACATATAAGTGAAACCATGTTAATTTTCTAGTATTTAATTATAATTCACTCAAAGTACTAAAATAAATGATTTGGAAAATAATAAGTCTAAACCCATATGCAATCATGAAATTGGTCTTAATGTGAGGTTACGAGAAAGAGGGATATGGTTAAAAGTGAAGGGAAAGGTGTATAGAAAGGTGGTATTTTGGTGACCCAACATTCCCCGCAACTGAAGATGTTGCATGTCCTCATGTAACCTTGCATTCATTTTCCTAAACTGTGCGATGAAGTCTTATTTTTATGGAAGATATCTAAGTGGCATTTGCCTCTTGTGTGACAACCATAAGTGTTTCAAGTGTTGGTTCTTGTGTGGAAAAACTTTCCTTTTACTCTTGTTCTTGCTACAACAAAGAATAAACTTTGAAAAATAAATTTGTATGAATACATTCAAAATGATGACCAATAATGTGCATATCAACCATTCAATCCTTTTAGCCTCATTTTCTTGAAATTGTTGTGCGAAAAAAAATGCCCTTGAAATAGTTTGTTATATCATCTATAGAATGTTGGGAAGCTATGAAAAGTTTAAGTTTATGTAGCTGCAAAATTACAACAATTAACTTCTTGTGTTCCTTTGATTATTGAGCTTTGAATTTGAACTATAGTCATCTGAAAGGTGATGAATAATGTCAAAGGCATGGAAAACATTATACAAATGGTAGATTTTCTTTGGAATGTGTGCTTCATATGAAAACCAATGATGCATTATAGGATGTCAATGAAGTTGTTTGCAAGAACAACACCAATCAAATGGGGAAAACATGTTGTTCATATGAGTTTATGGAATATGTGATATGGAATTGATAAATGGTATAAGAATGTAGGGTATGATGAATATCCCTCCCCCAACTGAAGGTGTTCTCTATCCTCGGAAAATGTACCAAATAGGGAAGGACATGGAATAGAGAAGGATATGGAAGGAAAAATAGGGAATTTTTCCAAATACATGTCATTTAGCATTCAAGGAATTATTGATTAAATATTAGAAAACAACATACCTTCACCTACTTGATAAGTTATCTGAGAGATCTTGTACTACTAGAATCTAATGCTACTATTGGATCATGGATCTTGAAGTGAAAACAATATGATCTACTTGGATGTATGTACAAAGGATGAGATATGAAATTGGAATCTATGTACCCTTTATTCTTGGAACTAAGTTATTGGTGCTGAACTCTGGAGATAAATGTTGATATCTTGGAATACTGTTGCAAGTTGTTGTGAGTGTCATGAAACCATATAGTATTCATTCATATTCGCATCGTGGAATAATTCTTGTCTATGTGAATAAATTCTGTTGATGTCGAACATAGAAAGAAATTGTTGGATTACCAACCATTAATGAATGTTGTTAACCGACACAAGAATACTCACCATTAATTTCAATGGGAGTCAAGATGCCCCAGTACATCTTATTAGGTATGAATAAATTATTTTCACATGGAGTCACCTAGAATATCCAACAATCATGGGACATTAATTTATTCCCACTCTTTATTGGCAAGAGAACTTTCCATTAAGGCATGCAAGCCTCAAGGTACTGAAAATGTCTCTAGTCTCAATCCTAGATGATGTGTTTAGGTCTATGGGTAAAGACTTGTTAGAAGGGGGGCCTTAAGGAATCCCCATCATCCAATGTGAGTACAAATTAATGGTTTAGAGGACCATAGATGAAATATTTTCATTATCAAGAAGGATTTATTTGGTAAAAGGAAAATTACAACGGGGTAACTCAACTTGGTGAGTGAGTTGAATGACTTTATTCATGGGTTAGGGGTGAGTGAAAGTGAGGCAAGAAAGTATAAAAACTTGGAAAAGGGAAAATGGGTTGAAGTCTTGATCTAGTGGGAGTAGGAAAATGAAAAGTTTAAGGTTGACCACATGGACAATTGGAATTCAACATGTATGGAATGTTAGGATTAGAAGGAAGGAAAATGAACCATCACATAATGGGCTTCTGAGATGCTTCTTTTGGTAGCAATGGTATGATGGATATGGTCTGAAATAGAATGATTTTGACTTCGCTATGATTTCACTGAGACATTCCTTTCTCAAAAGAATATGGTCTTTGAAAATCCTTGTGCATAAATTGGTCTTCTCCATAATCTTGGAATTTTCAAAAAAAACTTAGCACCAACCTGCAATAAAATGTCAATACTAAATATGATCAAATTTTCCACACATTATCTTTTCTATTACAACACTTTTTCGTTGAACTTGCCACGAAAGCGAGTATTATTTTTCGTAGATATTTTTTTGTCGCTCTGTCGATGACCCATAACTCATCGTGGAAATATCCAAGAAATATGGCTACCATGTGTCATTATTTTGGTAAGCATTTCTTCAATTTTTTTTTTTACAAAAATCCGTCTATATAGCGACAAACCTCCATCTATATAGCGACACAAATCCGCTTTTGTTTTGACAAGAATGGTATATTTTCCACGATTTTTCATCACTATATAGATGGAAAATCATGGCAAAACACAAATGAAAAGTTTTTGTTTCCACGAGAATGTTATATTTTCCACAATTTTTCGTCCCTATATAGAAAAAAAATCATGGAAAAAACACAAATGAAAAGTTTTTGTTGCCACAAGAATGCTATATTTTCCACAATTTTTCATTTCTATATAAACAAAAAATTGTGGCAAAACACAAATGAAAAGTTTTTTTTGCCATTATTTTTTGTCCCTATATCGACGAAAAATTGTGGCAAAACACAAATGAAAAGTTTTTGTTGCCACGAGAATGTTATATCAGCCATGATTTTTCATCTCTATATAGAAGAAAAATCGTGGCAAAACACAAATGAAAAGTTTTTGTTTCCATGAGAATGTTATATTTGCCACGATTTTTTGTCTCTATATAGATGAAAAATCGTGGAAAAACACAGATGAATAGTTTTTGTTTCCATGAGAATGTTATATTTGCCACGATTTTTCATCGCTATATAGATGAAAAATCATGGCAAAACACAAATCAAAAGTTCTTTGTTTCCATGAGAATGCTATATTTTCCATGATGATTCATCTCTATATAGACGAATGTTTATGGAAAAACAAAAATGATTTTTTTTTCCACAAGAATGATATATTTTCGACGATAATTCGTCGCTATATAGACAAGGACTGTAGGTTTAAAAATAAATTACTAGCCATGGATATTTGGAGAATCAACTAGTCTTCTAAGGTATTAAAAAAATCCAAGGGGAATGTACAACCTCTGTGAGTCAAACCAAAATTCAGGATGAATGAGATGCTATATGATCTTGTGAGTCTAGCTAAGGAAAATAAAAAATTTTAGATGTAAGTATAATGCAAAAGTTAGGGGGAATGTACAACCTCTATGAGCATAGATAGTCTAGTGAAAAAGACATGGGGAATGTACAACCTATGCGAGCATAGACATACTAGTGAAAAATTTATGGGGAACGTACAACCTCTATGAGCCTAGTCAAGCCTTGTGACCCATGAGAAAAAGTAAAGGCATATAGAAAATTTTACGTTGAACGTAAAATTCCTATGAGCTAGAAACAAACACTATTCCTTATATTGCAAGTGGTGTAAATGTATTGATCTAGTGCATTGGAACGTGTAACATTGTCCATCATGAACTGAAATTCAAATTTCCAAGTTGAGAGTCAAGTTGAATGAGTTGTTAAACTCAAGTTATAAAAGGTCAAGTTAAGGGTCAAGTTGAATGAGTTGTTAAACTCAAGTTGTAAAAGTCAAGTTGCATGCATGGCATGCATGCATGACAAGTTGCAGTGTAGGTGTCCAACAAAGGCAGTGATAAGTTTCTCCATGACAGTGTTGGTATATCAGCTAACAGAGATGCAATATATTAAAGAGGCATCATGTTATGAACATAATATATAATAATAAATATAAATACATTATAATAGTTAATGAATAATTAATGAAGAGACACTTTCCCAATGAAAGGTAATGTCTCTTCATGGAAGGGCACCTCTACGTGGGTAGAAAGGGCCCTCATTCTTATTGTATCTCATCATATTATATTCATATACATTATTTAATATATTATCCTTTATGGATTATAATATGTTGTCTTACCTACATTCGATATTCACCTACTGAACCGGCTGGTTCACCATAGTGGTATTAGAGCTTCGTCCCAATCCAAATTTTGGCCACAAAAATATTTTCTCTAAAATCAGGTCTTTGACCTCGTATTGGCCATTGGCCATTTATAAATCAAATATTCTACACATTTTAATGAAAGTAAAAAATTCATTCTGCACAAATAAAAAAAAAAAAAGGTTTTTCTTAAGGGGCACGTGAAGAAGTATAAGTGCACACCAAGAAGTTTGAAATAAATATTATAAATTTGGCATTAGTTAAGTTAATTTTCATTTAAAAAGTGAGAAAAAGTAATTTAAAAGAAAAAGTTTCAAAGAAGAGGAAAAGTGATTTTTTTTTTTACCTTTGGAGATTTACCATCCCATGGTTTTGGAAAACCATTGGCCCATGGTATTCCATAAGATATATAATATATATGTGTGTGGGTGTGTATTTTCCTCTAAAGAAGTATTTCACAAAACTTAGGGTCGCGTTTGTTGAGCCATAACCGTCGCTAACAAATAGTCAAGAGTATAAAATGGATTTATAAGATACTTTTTATAAAGTATAAAAATTATTATAAAAATTGGAGTGAAAAGATATATAATAAGGAAGGAGTATAACTAAAATATTTCTTTTGGAAAGTGTGAAGGTAATATTAAATTATTTTTCATTAATTACCAATGAAAAGAAGAATAAGAAGAGATTAAGTGAATATAAAATTACTCTTGGTAAAGTATAAAGAAAATATTCAAAGTTTTTAAACTCTATATATATAAAAAGAAGAATTATCAAGGATTATTTTCTTAAAAGAATATAAAGTAATATTAGAGGAAGATATTTATTAATTCAATAATCTTAAGTCTTATTATTATTAAAGGGATATTATAATAATTATAAGGTCAATTCAAATTAAAAAATGGATTTTAAGGAAGTAATATTTTCTGGTAAAAATCATCTAAGTAGATGCATTGTATTATTAACATTTAGAGGAAATATTCAAGAAAAATAAGTTAGCATTCACATTTTCCCACATAAGAAGAAAAATCACATAAGTATGGATTTTGTGAATCAATTAATAATTCCAAAGACAAATGCAATCGAAACAAAAGACTTTTTTTTCAATAAATATTACATCAATTATTTCCGGTTGACACTCCAAGATTATAAACTCGTATCGAATTTATAGGTTACAACTATATATGAAAAATAGATTGATATAATCCTTGTCTCAACTTGGTTAGAGACGCTGGGTAGCTTAATATTAAACCTTGAGAAAAAAAAATTAATATTTTCCTACAAGAAGAAAAAAATAAAATTACATGACGTCTTAGTAAAGTCAGGTTCAATATCTACATCAAAATATCTTGATCATATCATCAAATTACTATTGTCAGACAAAAAATAGTCAATACCTGAGATCCAAAAAGAATGTGACAAAATCATCATAGACAAGGACGCAAAAATTTGTCGCCTAAATGCTCATAATCAAAGTTTACTCACCCAGATTAAGAAGATAAAGAGTGATAAGAAGATGGTACAAGAAAAGTTAGAACAACTTATCAATAAGGAATCATTGGTAGATAAAGAGACAATGACTAAACCTATGGAACTACAAAATTATTCAAATAGAAAAAACTTGATGGTGGATAAAACAATTAATACAAACCCAGTCAACCTTACAACTCAAAGGGATTCAGTTGATGTAAATAGGTGTTCACATGTCGAAGTAGAAACAAGCCAGGGCTATGAAGAAGACTCAATTGCAAGTGTTAATAAAGAAGAAGCTACAAGTACATGAAGTAAATATCAGGTTGCAAGGATGCCTTATAGACATCCTAATAAAAAAAACGATACTTCAACCAATCAATGTATCCACAGAAATAAAAAATAAAAAAAAATGACAAATATGCCAAAAATTATTGCCTCCATTACAAATGATACTCAAGGTAAAAGTTGTCATGGGAGTCAAAATACATCAAATTGTCTACAAGAACCCCATAAAATCCCCATTATGCAGAAGATCGACTTAAGGTGGGCAGACTCCCTTACAATTCGATGGTTCTACGCATCGCTTAGAATATCCTATCATTTCAAGTCCTCAACGACCATTAATTCAGGAATAACGAATAAGGAGACAATATTACATGCCAGAGCAAGAGATAAGTCTTCCATAAGTATTCTTTGAGGACAAAGCATTTTCAAGTGGAAGTAAAGGTTATGAACATAATATAAAATAATAAATATAAAAACATTATAATAGTTAATGAATAATTAATGAAGAGACACCTTCCCAATGAAAGGTCGCATCTCTTCATGGAAGGGTACCCCTATGTGGGTATATAAGGCCCTCATTCTTATTGTATCTCATCATCTTATATTCATATACATTATTTAATATATTATCCTTTATGGATTATAATATGTTGTCTTACCTACATTGGGTATTTACCTGGTGAACCGACTTGGTTCACCACACAACATATCAGTCAATAAAGGACCATTGGTCATATCCAATCAGAAAACTTAATCATAACAATATTTATAATCATATAAATAATTGTAGCAAGGTATCCAATCATAGAAATAATAATAACAAAGTATGCAATCATATCAGAAATCAACATTTTCATAATCAAGTTGAAATATTACATAAGAAGAAAGACATGGTTGTCCAAGGACATAGAAGAAGAGAAAATACCTGACGATATTACAACTCAGTACACACAAAATCAAATTTGCATATCAACTGATAAAGGATGTGAGTTGTAGCTTACACATGCTACAAATATGAGTTGATACAGGATGCAAGTTGTAGATTACATAGGCCGCGACAACTGATACAAGCAACGAGTTGCAACATACAAAGGATGTGAATATCAACTGATACAGGCTATAGGTTGCAGCTTACACAAGATGTGAATATCAACTGATACAAGATACGAGTTGCAATTTACACATGATTTGAATATCACTTGATACAGGATACGATTTGTAGCTTACATAAGCTACGAATATCAACTAATACAGGCTACGAGTTGCATCATACACAGGCTTTGAATATTAGTTGATACAGGCTACAAGTTGAAACTTACATAGGTTGTGAATATTAGTTGATACATGATGTGAGTTGCAGCATACACAAGATGTGAGTATCAGCATACATAGGCTACAAATATTAGTTGATATAGGCCGTGAGTAGGAAATATCAACAATTATATCAGTCCATAAAAGATAGAAGTTTATTACTCAGGTAGCGCACAAATTCTTCCACAGTGCTGGTATACAACATACGTATTTATCAACAAGTTTTTGAGTCTATTACAGCTTACACAGTCTGTCCTAAGTCATCTTGGCAAGCTCATTAAGAGCAAAATTTCATGGTGGAATATTTGTAAGTGATCATACATTATTAATGCAATAAAATAAGATTGTATGATGGGGGTTTTCTCCTTGTATAGGGTTGGAAGAGATGACGATTGTTTACTTGAAAGTCATGAAATGTGAACTACATTCAAAAAGAATGGTTTAATTAGAATGTAAGGCCTTTTGAGATTGATGTCATGTTATTTTATGTCATCGCTCATGATTTTAATTTCTCATTATTTCTCATAGAGATATTTTCTCTAGATTTAGATGCTATGTTTGAGGATGCTTTAGAGATGTGAAACCATTTTTGCACAAAGCCATTTCTTCATGGTAATGAATTCACATTGGAGAATCTTGACCTCGGGTCAAGAGTAATTGCACATACTTTCACATTTATTATTTTTCCATGAAGATCTGTCTTGCTAACACAGATGAGTTTCCATAGGCCTATCATTTAATAGAATAAAACCAATAGGATAACTAAACTATAAAAAACACGTCAAAACCATTACCTTATTAGTGTCCTTTCACGAGGTCTATCTTCCCATACAACTTGATAAGATTTGTCCAAGAGTTGCATTTCCACTGCCAAGATCTGCAAAAATCATCAAAGACCAAATTTTTATATGAGTAAATAATATATAAGAAAATAAACAGGCATTTAAACATGTAAAAGACTATAGAAATACTAAAGCAGAATACCGTAATGATCTTCTCTTTGTTTCAAGAATAGGTTATTCTCTGCTAAGCAGGGCCAAGCATGTGAAGGTGAAAGCTCATATGGCCCCTCCCTCCTCCTCACATCGCTCTCAAATCCCCATACTTAATAAATGATTTCTTTTACATAGAAAACATATAAACATTAATGCATAAGTAGGAAAGTCATAAAGACATATAAACATATAAACATTCATGCATAAGGAGGAAATTCATATAAACATTCATTCATATTAATAACGATAGTGATCAAAATACAAGTCATAAATTTATACAATCATTTTTTTAATTTTTTTTAACCACGAGTGGGATATCATCATTGTTAATTTTTTTTCAAAATCCCACCCAGTTTCAGTCTCGCTGATTTTTCAGTCAAATTTAAATGCTAAATTTAGTTTCAGCACTGTTTCAACATATGCTACAGCCGTGGTGTTTCAGC
>SNQJ01S0001091.1:173111-190700 GCA_010110895.2 Picea sitchensis
TTGCTCTCTCTTGTTTTCTCAACAAGAATTCTTCAGCTCCTCTCTTGTTCTCTCAACAAGACTGCTGCTGCATCTTCTTCTTCTTGGCATCTCACCAAAAAGCCTCTTGGTCTCTCACCAAGATTTCTCCAACTCTTGAACCTACCAAGAATGGGTGCGCCCATTTGCCTTAATCAACTTCATGAGGGAAGGTGAGGAGTTTTCTAATCTAATGGCTGAGTTTAGATTAGATGGGTGGCTGAGATTTTGTGTCTCTTCACTCACCCTCACTTTAATCACAAAGTTATCTTTTAATTTGCATCTCACAAATTAATTTGACTAAGACCCATATTCGACAATTTCTCCCCCTTAGGGCCTAGGGAAGAGAAACACTTGCCTTGGTACATAATTTAACAATCATCCTCATCTGTCAATGTATTTATTTCACCTTGTCCTAGTTGTGTTGATTGTGTTTCCATTCCCTCATGTACCATACTTCTTGTACGTTGATGAGCAGGGCGTGGAGGCAACTGCAAATGGGCATCAAATGCGACAACGAAAACAATCATATTGATATGCTAAAATATTATTGAAAGAACTATTTCATTATTTCAAATAACATTACAATATTGCTCTTTACCTGTCTATCTCGCCATGACAAATGGTGTGTTCATTGTTTGAGTCGTTTGTTCCTCTTGCAGTTCACCCTCATGAGCTACATGCTCTTCCATTGAAAGAAGAAACTTTATAAGTATATGTCAACAAATAAATATCTATAATGATAATACATACTTCTATTTCTAAAGCATACATACCCGAATGGATAGTCTTCTCCCTAATATCATGCGACAAGCCCTCCCCACTATCAACCTGTACTTGTTCATGAGTACCGCTACCCTCACTACTTTGGTTTCTCTCCTTATTAAAAAAAACCTAAACATTTAGTTATTGGTGATATAATCAATCATGAATATATTTTATACGTGTACTAAAATGATGGCGTTATTGATTTTATTTACCTGCATTTGCATAATTGGGGAGATTGGCATATTCCCCAATATTTTTTGATATTCAACCACACTTTGAAAACCAATCTTTAGGTATTCCTCGGTGGTAGGGAATTTGAACTTATTTCTCTGCAATGCATAACAACATTAAAATTTCTTGTAATAAAACAATTATTTGTTTGTTGTTGTTAAATAAATATTCGCCAAAATTAATCATGTAATTCTTACGATTCATGATCTTCATTTTTTGTAGCTACCCTAGCCTAGTTTATGTTTCCCGTGCTTTTCAATTCTATACTTTGCTTCTTTGGAGGTCTCAGGCAGGCTATCAAAATTTTAAAATATGTTAGATGTCGCAATTGTTATTTAAAACAAAAAATAACAAAATTGAGCATATTTCACTAAAAATATGATATGTGTTGTACCTTGCTTTACTAGGTCTTGGTTCTTTTCCTTGTCTTTTTAGCAAATTATCCTTTGCATCCTCTATTAATGCCTTCCACTCTTTCTCCCAAACCATGGGAGGGAGCTCATACTTGAGGTTTTCTTCCAATCTTTTTCTATACTTGGCCCTAGTATATTTCAAACTCTTGCTAACTAAATGGGTGACCACTTTTTTCTTGAATGTATTTCCAAAAAAGTTTACCATATGGATTATCAATTCATCCTTAAAATTTCTATCTTAGCCATTCCACCTTATGTGAATGGTGGGGCCAAAAAGCTCCAATGCCTTGTCATTCAAGTTCCTATAGAATACATTATTTACTGCAAAAACATTATGATCATTAATTTAAAATATTTCAACATATGTTCTTTTCAATTACATGATAAAAATCAATCAATTAATTAATAAACACCTGTAATGTTTTGTATCTTTATTGGAACACAACCATCATCCACTAGAAAGGTGAAATCTAGTTATCCCATTCTTTTCACCCGTGATTCTCTAGGATAAGCTTCCTCACAATCGACACTAGGTTCATCTCCAACATCATGTGGAGTCGCAATTTCTATATGGCCATGCTTGTACCAGAAAAAACAACATTGCAGAGCAATGAAATAAAACAAATGTAGAAATAAAACACAGAATATACACAATACAATAGAGACACAGATATACATGGTTCACCTATTGTGGGTTACGTCCACCAGAGAAATTGTCAGGTCCTTCCTTTATTATTATCCAACAAATTAAGGGATATAACCTACAACACACCTGATGTAACTTCCTCTTCTTTATCTCATAGTATCCTCTTTCAAAATACAATATTCACAATGATACATAGCCACAATACATTTCCCTCATAAAAAGGGTTGTCTTCTAGGGAAAAAAACCTAACATAACTTCTATCGTCATATCTGTGACCTTAGAATTAACGGTCCAGATTTACTATGAAATTACAATATACATTTACAAGGAATTTTTTCCTTCAGTTGCTTCGCCCTCGAACCCATGCTAGGGGTTTTCTTTCCCTCAGACCCCATAGGGGGGGAAAGCACCCCCTACACTCCCCTGCATGGAGGGGTGTACAATCTTCCAGGGTATAAAGTATTCATGGGGTATAAACACGACTAAAAACAAAGACCTCTGAATAAGGAAGACAATCAGGCTCCACAACCAACAATATCCCACTTGGAGACTGATCTCAACAACTCCATCGCCAGTGTATTTGCTGGACTATGATCCTTCTTGGACCTATAAAATTCTCATCTTCACCTTCATTCTTGAATAGCAATTGAAACTTTTCAGGAAATTAGTTTTTCCTTGGTTACTCCCTTTGTTAACACGTATGTAGGATTCTGGCTAGTGTGTATCTTTTCCAACTTCAAATGTCTATATTCCAAAATGGATCGTATGAAATGGTACCTCAATTGTATATGCTTAGTATTCAAATGTAAGGGTAAGTTCTTTGCAATATGAATGGCACTATCACTATCACAGTACAACCTGTTATTCTCCTGCTTCTTTCCCAATTCCTCCATAAACCTCTGTAACCAAATAATTTCTTTACTAGCCTCTGTAGCAGCAACATACTCTGCTTCTGTTGTTGAAAGTGAAACAACATTTTGTAGTTTCAAAATACAACTTATTTTTGTTCCACCTATAGTAAAAACATACCCTGTGGTTCTCCTCCTCCTATCTTTATCACCTACCATATCTAAATCAACATATCCCTATAGAACAATGTATGAACCTCCAAATCATAATGCATGAGTAGCAGTACCTCTCAAATACTTGAGAATCCACTTTATTGTCTCCCAATGATCTTTACTTGGATTGTTCATATACCTTCTCACAACTCCCACTGCATGTGCAATATCTGATCTTGTGCAAACCATCACATACATCAAGCTACAAACTATTGATGAATAGGGGACCCTGGACATATATTTTATCTCCTCATGTGTCTTGGGACACATTTCCTTAGTTAATTTGAAATGGATGGCCAAAGGTGTACTAACTATTTTTTCATTCTACATTCTAAACCTCTCCAACACCTTCTCTATGTACTCACCCTGAGACAATGCAAATTTGCGATTTTTCCTATCTCTTGTTATTCTCATACCAAGGATTTTCTTTGCAGCACCCAAATCCTTTATCACAAATGAACTAGCTATTTTTTTCTTGAGCACATTTATATTCTTCATATTATACCCTATAACAATCATGTCATCTACATACAATGGCAAGGTAATATAGCTTCCATTTTCTAGCATTTTAAAATAAACTCAATAATCAGAATGGCATGTACTCTAACCTTGTTCTGTCATAAACCTGTCAAACTTCAAATACCACTTCCTTGGAGATTTCTTTGGGACATACAAGATATTCTTCAACCTACATACCAAATTATTCTTCCCTTTGATCTCATACCCCTGTGGTTGTTGCATATAAATCTATTCCTCCAAATCCCCATGGACAAAAGTTGTTTTTACATCTAATTGTTCAAGATGCAAATCTTCTACTTCCACAAGACTTAAAATAGTCCTAATTGAGGTCATTTTAACAACAGGAGAAAATATTTCATCAAAATCTATACCTTTCTTTTGTGCAAACCCCTTTACAACAAGTCTATCCTTGTACCGCGTTTTGCCTCCATCTTCTTCCTTCAACCTGTAAATGCATTTATTATGCAATTCTCTTTTTCTTGCAGGAAACAAAACCAAATCCCAAGTCTGGTTATTTACCACATAATCCATTTCATCTTTCATGCCTTGATCCCACTTCTTTTTAGTGTCTACCTGGGTAAAATCATGAAGATGGGTAACACTTTTGCTTGTTTTATGACAAAAAAAACTGTATTTTCACAAGTTCTTCAACTTCTGGCATGCAAAAGTATTTATTTTATTTAGAATTTCACTTTACAATAAAAACAAAACTTGTGAATAATTTTTTTATATTTCTAATGACTATTTTTCAATTTTTTTTTATCAAGATTTGATATGTCAATTTGACAATTGTTTAACAGTATGTTCCTTAAACATGAAAGGAATGATAATGAGTTATTGTTTTCCACAACAATGTATCTATTATTAAAATTATGTTTTTAAGAAATGAAATATACTGCAACAATCTACAGAGACTCTATTTTATTATGACTATAATTTTGAATCTAACGGATGAATATTATAATTTCTAGAATTTTTTGAAGTTGACCAAAATGAAAACTTTGAAGATTTTAAACACGTGTTCTTCTACACCTTGTATCTATCTTAATTTTTACCTAAAAGTAAAATCTAAAAATACCCTTTTGAAGAGAACAATTTAACAATTATGAATATGAATTTTCCATAATTTTCTGTTGTGTATTTTTAGAGATATGGATTTTTCATTTCACCGAATCATAATCTCACCTAAAAATATTATGCAGTGAATTTTTTATAAAATAAATAAAATTAGATAAAAACAATGAAAATGAAAACAAATTATACCCAATGAAAGTAGATTCAATTTTTAAAATGTTGGTATCAATTCTCAAACTAAATTCTGAGTATTTGTAGGAGTCCGCTACCTCCAAAGATGAAGTAAGATGGAGAGAATTTGCAGTTTTCTGCAAACAGTCCCATTTTCAAGTTTTCGGCCGAAATATTCTTTCGGCCGAAACCTAGTTTTTAACGGAATCCGTTAAAAATAAACGTTTCAGCCGAAAAGTGTTTCGGCCGAATTATTCTTACCATGGGAAAAAAATTCATCCAAAAAACATTGTACATGAATTTCGAGGGCACTGTTAAATTTGACGTGAAAATTTTCGGCCGAAAAATTGCTGCTAGAAATTTTGGAGACCTGATTGTCATGAAAGTGTTACCCAGATTCATGATTTTACCCACCTGCATTTCCTCTTCATAACATTATGGTTCACCAGAGTCAGTCAACAATAAATAATACAATGAAGGAGAGTATCGTTCAGGTGGTCTACTTAACCTGGTAAATATTCTAACAACACTTGCATGAGTTTGAGGTAGTTGTTGCTCCTATTGTTGTACATTTTGATTTTTCGGTACCTTTGGAATTTATTTTTCAGTGATCTCATCAAGCAATGTGTATTCCACTTTTTCTTTTTCTTGTATCTTTCTCTGCAACTGATCTTTGTACATGACCTTATCATTGAATATGACATCTCTACTCCTAATGATTTTTTGATTTTCATAATCCCATAAGCGATAAACAAAATCATTAATGTGTTATCCAATAAAGGTACACTTCTTGGATTTTGCCTCAAGCTTTGTTCTATTTTCTTTATCAATATGGAAAAATGCTTCACAACCGAAAGTCTTCAAAAAATAATAGTTTACCTTTTTACTTGTCCATTCCTTCTATGGAATTATACCATCCAAAGAGCTTGAATGTGCTATGTTTATTAAGTAAACAACAATATCTACAACATCTACCCATAAATGTAAGGGAATACCAACATGCAATCTCATACTCCTTGTGTTAACACTCTGTAAATTTTGTCTGGTTGATAGACAAACGACAGAGGAAATTGTTTCAACCTACTTTAGAGTTGGGCACTAGCCTGCTCAACTCAGAGAGGGATCTCTCGTGTCACTTGATATTTATTTGATAATCAGTGGCTAGATTTAGTTTGTTTTGGGAGTTTTTATAAAGTTGTTGGCAAGGAAGGGGAGGGACACTCAGGGCTATGGAGTCAAAATTCTGAAATTGAATGAAAACATTGACTGGCATGTAGAACTCTCTAGAGGATAAAGGCTAAATGAGACAATGAATATGAGTTGTAAATTTTATTTAAGTAGAGTGTAAGAGGGAAGGGGGAAAACAAGTAACTACATCAGAGCATTACTGAAATGAGTTCTGAATTAGTTAGGAAGAAATACACATAGTTTAAATTGTTTCACCTGAGAGAATCAAGAGATGAATTATGGGCTTTTAACTATCCAATTTAAATAGAAGAAAATGAAAATGGAATAAAATATCACAGGAAATACATACAATGAGGGAAGACAAATCTCATATCACCACCATTAGAATCTTTTCATAGAGACTTCAAAATCTTTTTCATATGTATTCAATTCAATCCCAGAAAATTACAATGGAGTTCAAGACAACCAAAATTTTTCCCTTGCACTTCTACCCATACTAATTCATTTGGAACCTCTAACACTTATAAAATTCGAGTTCCTTGAGTGTGCAACCGGTTACAATATCTGAAATGAAACGTTTCAGCTTCCAAAACTAGTTACAATGATTACAAATGACAGTTTTCAGAAAAATGTTTCATGATCCCTGCAAATTCCTCTGACGCTCTAACTCTTTCCCCTACCATGTTCTCTTTGAAATGTCACTTATACTCTTTCAAATTTAATTCCATTTATCCATATTCTCATTAAATATTTGGGATAATATATTTGAAATAAAAATAATTCCCAAATATTTTTCTATCCTGTAGAATTAAATTTCCATAATTAAATTCATGCCCATGGTTTTTAAAACCATTTATTTGCTTGCTTCCTGTGGTTTTGAAAACCATGTCTTGTTTGCTCGATTTACCCTTTAATTGTAAAAAACATTTATTTTTACCATTTCATTGTGAAAAACATATATTGTGTCATGTTTTTTCCAATTTACCGTTTCACTGTAAAAACCATTTATTGGTTTCTTCCCATGGTTTTGAAAACCATGTGTTGTTTACCATCATTAATATTCTTCTTTTACTTCTGTAAAACCTTTGGATAAACAATTACCCAAGTCTTCCTTTCAATTGCATCTTTCCATTTAATCATTTTCCATGGAAATAAACATTAATCTCTTTAATTTGTAAAATGTGAATTTTACCTCTGTAAAACAATTTCACCCTGAGGAAGAATTTATTTATTGGAAATTCCATAATCATTATTGAAAACATACTCCTGGAAAAATGCCGCACATAAAATATATGATAAATGGTTGCATTTATTGTATAGGGCTTGGGCTAGAGTGGTTTAATCCAAACTACTTTTACCCCCAATATGCACCACATAAAAACACGTGTCTAGTCACCAAACCATCACCAAACCACTGGTTTATTCTCTAGCCCCCCTTCACATAATTAACCTCCACGTTAATTCTATGCCTCATATGTATGTGCACCCTCCATCCAACCTTTGACTTTTCCACATTATAAATTGAGATTCATGCGCATGATTTGACGTGATTAAATAAATTAAATATTAATATTAATATTTTAATATAAAAATATTTATATTAATAATAATAAACCTGTTTTCTATTTTCTAAGGACTTTGGGCATATGAGTCTTAACACATGAATTTGTGGATAGGATAAGGGTGATTAATAAAAGGAATATTTTTTATTTTCAACGGGAATATGAAAATAAGGGTAAAAATTAATGAAGTGATGGAAATAAGGGATTTGGATAAGCATTAAGTCTAGGTATATGTTTGGGATATTTGACAAATTTTTTAATCATGGAGGACATGACTGTTTTGGATGATCAGTTGAGTGAAGGATTTAGGTTATGGGATATTGACGAAGCTGGTTATTTTTTTTTTAAATCTGAGTGGAAAGATAACACAAGGACAAGATTCTTTAGGAAAAAATAATGCAAATTAGTAGGTGATAACATAGGCTCCAACTGGGGATGTTATCCTCCCTGTGAAGTAGCAAAGAACTTGTAGACCCGGTGCCTGATCCATTGGTTTTCTCCCAAAACATGTGTGTTTAGCCTGCTCCGACCTATCACCAGTGTTTACTGAAAACCAAACTATGCACACTGCTCTCAACTGGATACTGAACACTGAATACACCACTAAAATCTGACTGTACACAATACTAGAAATCCAAACTGAAAAATGATTGACCAAAAAGCTTATTCGCACACTCCTACCTACCCTAAAATTGCTGAAATTAATATTCAATCAAGTGATGCTAAAGTGTCAATGCAGCCAATCAAGCAATTGGCTTCCCGATTTTCCTCTACTCCCATTTTTCTTAAGCAGTCAGACAAATGTAAAAGATGGTAGCTGAAAGAAAAAATTGAATCCAAAATCTAATCTTATGAATGAAATAAAATCCTCCTTCAATGATGACTATAATAGGATGGCCATAGGATCTTGAAAACCATGAAAACTCATTTCTTCTTGATGAACAAAAACAGGAAGACAAGCCTGATTCATAAGTGTTTGATGCTCTTGCTCTATTTATTCAGTTCTGAGAACATTTTCAAATGAAATGGTAGCAATAGGTTTGTCTACTTTCCCATGCATCTCAACAAAAACATTCATACATTCTTGAACATGTTCAAATGCGACAACCATATTATGTGCATCCTCTTGTTCATCAAACAATTCTGATTTGATTTTATTAAACTTCTGGAAATTTGCTTGAGGACTGTCATTTTGACTTTCAAATGAATGAATGGAAATAAATTATTTTTCATAACCTTCTTGTAAATGTGAAAATTTAACATCATGAACTACTTCACAGTCTAAAGTTTCCATGGATGTATTTTCAAAACCATGATTTTCAAATGAATCAAATAAAACAATTGCCTCTTCATTATCTTTCTATATTTCTGATTGGAAAGTGGCATACACTGTTTTGTTTCTTTCCTGAAACTCTATGTCATTTGTTCGTTCATTGCTTGAAGTTTCCATAGATGCAGTTTCATAATCCTCATCCATGTCTAGGCCACTTAGAATTTGAACAGCCACATCATTGATAGGGGAAGAAAGACAACTTTGAAACACTTTGTCTTGCTGGAAATCTTGTTGAATATATCCATCAAGTTCAGGAGAAGGAAAATGACTTTTAACAACAATTTCTTGATCAACTTCCTGTTCAACCAAAGGAGGGGCTACTATTTGTTGTTGGGCTGAATATTCATAAAGGGATTCTATGATTTCATTAGGGATGATTTTAAGGATGAAAATTTATTTTAAAATGTAGAAACCTTGGCGAATCTTACTTATCCTTCATATGCCAACTATAAATGTTTGGCAATATTTTTGTAAAAATATTCAATTTCTAAGGATTTTATATAGTTTTTATAAAATTTTGGCGATTTTTAAGGTAAAATAGTTTTATCCTATAGAATTTGGGCGAATCATTTTTAAAATAGCGAATCTCATTTTTGGAAAAACCATGGAAAATTAGCCCATGAGTGAAATTTAGCCCCTAAAATCATCCATGGATTTCATCATTCATACACTCTTCATCACCAAAAACATTTTCAAGGTACTTAATGAAATGTTCACAAAATTCACAACAATCTTCAAACACAAAGGATGAAGGATTAGATTCTCCATAATGCTTAAAGAATGTTATATGGAAATATTTAAGAGAGTATAAGCTTCCTGGTTTTAATCCTTCATACCATAATCTTTCTTTCCCCCCCAAAGTAGCCATAAACATTTTCATCAAACAATCCTTCTGAAATTCAACCCCCAACTTACATATGTGCATGTGAAATCTAATCAAGTGCAAGGAAACATCACTTCCTTTCCCATCTTCAAATTTAGGCAAATATTTTTTCCAATTTATGTGAGGAATACGATTTGGAAAGCCAAGAATACGAAATCGATTCATTGGATCATACCTTGCAGATATTGAACTCATCTTCGGGCAGTGGAGTCACCAATGATGTTTCGGAAGCTGGATTGTGCATTGAGAGTGGAGTCACCAGTTGATGACGCATGCAACCCCACGTCAACAGGATCTTTCCCCCTTACACTGGCCCGAAGAGCCCTCGAGAATGGATCCTCTATTTCCCTTTCGGGAAATCTGCACCCACAATCTACTTCGAGAAATTCCCCCCCTTGTACTTCGAGAGGTCGAACTTTGCACCTTCGCGAATCCAGAGGTCGAGTGTCTTGTCTTTCAATCTCCGAAAACTCGAAAGAAGTCAACGTTGACCTTTCATTCCCTATTTCCGACTTCTCCTTATCGCGATTTTGGCGGTCGCGATGTCGAGCAAATCGTCTCCTCGACTCCCGAATCCTGATTTACCAAAACTCTGATGCGCTCGCAAGCTTTGACCTTTCAACGACCTTTCCCTCCATTGGGACTTCATACTTCGTGATATCGTGAATCCTGATGCAAAGGCTTTGGGACTTCACCCCATGAAAACCTGAAATGGTCAACGGAACTTGACTTCCATGTCGATAGGTGCCACCTGTCCACCCTGCCAATTCCTGTGGCCCACACGATCCTTTTGTTCCCTCGGGACTTCACGTTTCATGATTTCACGAGTCTCGTTACAAAGATTACGGGACTCCAACCTACTAAACCCCGAAATAGAAATTCACGTGTAAATCCAACGACCCTTGTCAACTTGGATCTACGGTTCTGCCTCTCCTGAGCTTGAACCCTTTGAAATTATTCACCGTAACTCCACTTCTCCTTTGTGAGATTTGACGGCTCATGAAACTTTGCATATTTTCCACAGAGAATTTCGACCGTCCATCTCTTTCCCTGGGAACTTGTCTTCCTGCAGTCCAATGTCGCTATGCCTTCCTTCAACTTTCAAAGTACTTGGCCTCTTGCCTTCCTTCGACTCCTTCGAAGGTTCAAATCCTTATGAGCTTTTCCGCGGCTTCAATTCCTTCAGAAAACCTCCTGATCACACTCCTTGCAGCATATTTTCAAACACATTCAAGTGTTGAACTTCTTCGACTCTGCGCACAATTGCAGCAACAGTCTGTCAATACTCCGCTCAGGTTCGCAACTCTGAGACTTTACTTGGCCTACGCACTCCTTGCACGGATCTTGTGACTAACTGCACTTCTGAGTGAATGAGAACAAAAGTTACCCTATCTGAGCTCTCAGAGACAAACCTCTGAACCCTTTGTCAATGCACTCCTTGCAGGAACTCTTGCTCAGACAGAGAAAAAATTGAAACTCATTCCCTTACTCTCTCTCTCTCAGATTTCAGACATTAAACAAGAAATCATTCTTACATATCATAAAAGAAATTGCATGACAGAAAGAGTAAAACATTCATGAGCATAACATTTAGCATACATACACGGAGAACCAACACAATGCTATGAATTTGAATCAAAGTTCTTTTCTTATTAATTCAAATCTATGTACATGGGTGTCTTCAAATTTACAGTTCTCCCTTCTCAGCTTTGTATGCTCTTGCTCTTCACACTTCTCTTCTATGCTCTCTTCTCCACACGCTAATGTTACAATACACAATGAGGGTGTCTATATCCTATTTCCCTCTTGCGCTCTAAAACTGTCTAATCTAACATTCAATTCTATCTACTTGCATTAACTGTTATAAATTCCTTCTACCTACTAAGGACAAGAGTGAATCGCTCAAGGTCCATTTACATTTTACAAGTGCACTCCTTCTTAATTATCTCATTTAAGGTTGGCACATTAAATTCAAGAGAATTTCAAAATTTGTGCTGGGCGCTCGTCCAGCTATCCGTTGTCTCCGCGCTGACTCGCTTGAGATGCTCCTGCATCACCAGTGGAAATTTAAATTTATGGATTCTTCTACCAGTGGAATCACCTTCAAAATGAATTTTTGATGTGTGGAGTTGCCAGAGCAGGAATACAACCAATATGTTCCTAAGTGTCTGCTGCTCTCATACCTTAGAACTCAACCGTGTCATTCTTTCCTAGGGAAAAATTTTCAATTTCGTCCTCAGCAATGGCGCCAAAATGTTAGCACTCTGTAAGTTTTTTCCAGCTGATAGAAAAACGACATAGGTAATTGTTTCAACCTACTTTAGAGCTGGGCACTAGCCTTCTCAACTCAGAGAGGGCTCTCTCATGTCACTTGATATTTATTTGATAATCAGTAGCTAGATTTAGTTTGTTTTGGGTTTTTTTTATAAAGTTGTTGTCAAGGAAGGGGAGGGACACTCAGGGCTATGGAGTCAAAATTATGAAATTGAATGAAAACATTGACTGGCCTATAGAACTCTCCAGAGGATAAAGGCTAAATGAGGCAATGAATTTGAGTTGTAAATTGTATTTAAGAAGAGTGTAAGAGGGAAGGGGGAAAATAAGAAACTACATCAGGGCATTATTGAAATGAGTTCTGAATTAGTTAGGAAGAAATACAGATATTTTAAATTGTTTCATCTGAGAGCATCAAGAGATGAATTTTGGGCTTTTAACTATCCAATTTAAACAAAGAAAATGCAAATGGAATAAAATATCACAGGAAATACATACAATGAGGGAAGACAAAGCTCATATCACCACCATTAGAATCTTTTCATAGAGACTTCAAAAGCTTCTGCATATCTATTCAATTCAGTCCTAGAAAATTACAATGGATTTCAAAACAACCAGAATTGTGCCCTTGCACTTCTGCCCATACTAATTCATTTGGAACCTCTAACACTTATACAATTTGAGTTCCTTCAGTGTGCAACTGGTTACAATAACTGAAATTAAATGCTTCAGCTTCCAAAACTGGTTACAATGATTACAAATGACAGTTTTCAGAAAAAGTTTTCAGGATCCCTGCAGATTCCTCTGATGCTCTATCTCTTTCCTATGCCACGTTCTCTTTGAAATGTCACTTATGCTCTTTCAAATTTAATTCAATTTATCCATATTCTCATTAAATATTTGGAAATAATATATTTGAAATAAAAATAATCTCCAAATATTTTTCTATCCTGTAGAATTAAATTTCCATAATTTAATTCATGCCCGTGGTTTTTAAAACCATTTATTTTCTTTCTTCTCATGGTTTTGAAAACCATGTCTTGTTTTCCCCATTTACCCTTTCACTGTAAAAAATATTTACTGTTACCATTTCACTGTGAAAAACATTTATTGTGTCATGTTTTTTCCAATTTACCGTTTCATTGTGAAAACCATTTACTGGTTTCTTTCTCATGGTTTTGTAAACCATGTGTTATTTACCATATTTAATCTTCTTCTTTTACTTCTGTAAAACTTTTGGATAAAAAATTACCCAAGTCTTCCTTTCACGTGCATCTTCCCATTTAATCCTTGTCCATGGAAATAAACATTAATCTCTTTAATTTGTAAAATGTGAATTTTACCTCTGTAAAACAATTTCATCGTGAGGAAGAATTTTTTTATTGGAAATTCCATAGTCGTTATTGAAAACATACTCCTGGAAAAATGCCCCAGATAAACTATATGATAAATGGTTGCATTTATTGTATCGGGCTTGGGATGGAGTGGTTTAATCCAAACTACTTTTATCCCCGATATGCACCACGTAAAAACAAGTGTCCAATCACCAAACCACTGATTTATTCCCCGACCCGCCTTCACATAATTAACCTCCACGTTAATTCTATGCCAGATATGTATGTTCTCCCTCCATCCAACCTTTGACTTTTTCACATTATAAATTGATATTCGTTCCCATGATTTGATGTGATTCCATAATTTAAATATTGGATTAAATATTAATATAAATATTTTAATATTAAAATATTTATATTAATAATAATAAACCTATTTTCTATTTTCTAAGGACTTTGGGCATATGAGGCTTAACACATGACTTTGTGGATAGGATAAGGGTGCTTAATAAAAGGAATATTTTTATTTTCAACGGGAATATGAAAATAACGGTAAAAATTAATGAAGTGATGGAACTAAGGGATTTGGATAAGCATTAAGGCTAGGTATAGGTTTGGGATATTTGATAATTTTTTTACTCATGGAGGACATGACTATTCTGGATGATCATTTGAGTGAAGGATTTAGGTGATGGGAGCTTGACAAAGCTGGTGAAAAAGTTTTAAAATCTGAGTGGAAAGGTAACACAAGGACAAGATGCTTTAGGAAAAATTAATGAAAATTAGCAGGTGATAACACCTTATAGGCTCCATGATTGTCTTGTTCATCCTTTTTGACACACCATTTTCTTGTGGTGTTCCTAGAACTATATTCTCTTTACGAATCCCATGGTATGAAAAGTAATCATCAAACTCCTTGATGCAATATTCACATTCATTGTCTGATCTGAAACACTTCAACCTTTTTCTTGTCTCATTCTCAACCAAAGATTTCCATTTCTTAAAAGTATCAAAAACATCATAATTTTGTTGAATACAATAAAACCAAGTTTTTTTAGTTGCATCATCAATAAAAGTAACATAATAACGAGACCCACCAAGAGATGATACATGAGTTGGTACCCATACATTTGTATGCACAAGCTCTAACCTTTTTCTCTTTTGTTCTTTTCCGACTCTGAGAAAATTGACTCTCTCATGTTTTTCATAAACACAATGCTCACAAAAATCCAAATCAATTTGTTTAGGATCTGGAAAAAAAATTATTTTTTGAAGTATCTACATCCCCTTCTCACTCATGTGTCCAAGACTATGATTCCACAGTGTTGTATCCACTCCCGTAGAAGCTAAAGAGATGGAAGAGTCAGTATTACTAGTACATAAATACAATGTACCTACCTTCTTTCCTTTTTCTATCACCAATGATCCTTTGGTGACCTTCCACACCTTATTTTTTAATATGGATATACAACCTTCACTTTCCAAATGCCCTGTTGAAATTAGGTTTTTCCTTAGATATGGAACATGTCTTAACTCTTTCAACAACCATTGGTTTCCATTCCTTTTCTTTATTTTTACCTTTCTCATTCCAACAATTTTGCATGGTGCATCATCACCCAAATGAGCCTATCCAAAATCAACTTGAAAATAATCTAGAAAATGTTTCCTATGGGGTGTGGCATGAAATGAAGCCCCTAAATATACTACCCAAGACTCATAAATATTATCTACAGAAAGAATCAAAGAATCTTGTAACACATCACTTGTTACATTTGCTTCCTACTTTTTCTCCTATTGTCCATCTCTTTGTTTCTTTACAGCTCTGCAATATTTCTTCAGATGTCCTTGCTTCCCATAATTCCAACACTCTATCTTTCCTAGTCTAGATTTGGATTTTCCTTTCCTAGAATTATCGTGGTTTCATAAGCCCTTTCCTCTATACTTTTGTCTTCCCCCATTCTCCATGTTTAATGCATTACCTGATGTCTCACCTGTGCTTTTTCATCGCATTTCCTCACTAAGGATAACACCAACAACATCATCAAATTTTAAAGTGTTTGAACCAGAGACATAGTTACTGCAAGATACCAGATATATAAAATATGCAGAACAGAAATAAAATGCTAGAAATTGCAGAATAACAGTAAAATATCCAGCATAATCTTCACAATACACATAAATGATATACGGAATAGCAATAGAAAAACACTTCGATTCAGAAAGCAATGTTCACAGGCCTCTTCGAGGGGGCAACCTCCAGTCGAGAAGCGCTTTTTTACAATAATCTCCAAGTTAGGGTCTTCATACCCTTGACCCTTATTTATACTAATTGTGTCTATTAAGAGAAGCATCTAGAGGAAGATATTTCTAGAAGCGGAAGCTTCTATTAGGTCTTCTTACATCCGCCTTATTCTATTTTATTGAAAGGTCTTATTGATATTGACCTTTATTACATCCGAATACATTGATCTACCTATGTGCAGGTTAGGACCTTAACATGTCCTCCCCCTTAAAAACAGCCTTGTCCTCAAGGCTTGAGATGTGGAAACTGCTGCAGAATGGTAGCTGGTTCCCAAGTGGCATCTGCTGAAGTCATATCTTTCCACTGTACTAGCACTTCCTTGATGGTTCTCTGACGCAGGCGACACTCCCGCTGGTCCAAAACTGCTTCTGGTTGTAGCCAAATGGATCCTTCTTCAACTAATTCTAGAAGGTTGGTTTGAATTTGGCACCTGGTTCCAATCACCTTCTTCAAGCAGGAAACATGAAAAACAGGATGTAGCTTCGACTGACTGGGCAGAGCTAACTAATATGCGACTTGTCCCACCCGCTTGAGAACTATGTAAGGGCCATAACATTTGGGTGCTAGCTTCTGACACTGCTCGGCCTTGAGGGAAGTTTTCTTATATGGTTGCAGTCTTAGAAACACCTGACCCCCATCAGCAAATTGACGTTCCGAGTGACCTTGATCTGCTTGCTGCTTCATTCTATTCTGGGCCATGACTAAGTTCTCTTTAAGGGTACGAAGGATATCCTCTCAGACGGTAAGTGTTTGTTCAACTGTCTGGACCTTCGAGGTACCCGGTAAGTATGAGAGAACTGATGGTGGCTTCTGTCCATACACTGCTTCAAAAGGAGTCATGCGAGTGGTTGTATGGTATGTAGTGTTGTACCACCATTCGACGAGGGGTAACCATTGAGCCCACTGGTGTTGTTTTTCAGAGGCAAAGCACCTCAGATATGTTTCCAAACACTTGTCGACGACTTCCATTTGACCATCTGTCTTGGGATGATAAGCTGAGCTGAGATGCAATTGGGTACCTTGTAGCTTAAATAGTGCTTTCCAAAAATTGCTTGTGAAAGTTGGGTCTCGATCAGAAGCAATAGAGTTTGGCATGCCATGAAGCTTGAAGACCTGATCCATGAAAATTTGAGCCACCATGGATGCAGTAAATGGGTGCTGAAGAGCACAAAAATGAGCATACTTGGAAAGGCGATCCACCACCACCATGATGACTGATTTATTCCCTGATTTGGGTAAGCCTGTAATAAAGTCCATAGAGATATCCTTCCAAATAGTCGGCGGAATCGAAAGCGATTGGAGGGTGCCAGGAGATTTGACTGTTTCTCCCTTGTTGCGTTGACATACCTCACATTTAGCCACAAGCTTACGGATGTCATGTTTCATACCCTCCTAGAAAAAAGAACGTTTGACTCGGTCATATGTTTTGGTGAACCCGGAGTGCCCCGCTGTGGGTGTAGCATGAAGCTCAGAAAGTACCGTGGATTTGATCTTGGATTGTTTACTTAAATACAAGCGGCCTTTGTATCGAATCTCATCCTGGAGCCAGGAGTACACTGGGGGAGCCTGAGCCTTGTTCTGTAGTTTCTGGATTAGTAGCGAACTTTTGGGGTCTTGAAGCCATTCTTGGTGCACAACTTGCAGCCAATCGGGTACAATGAAGGAAAGAGAAAAAAGGGATCCTTCGTCTTCATACTTCCGGGACAGTGCATCCGCCACGACATTGTCTTTTCCCTTCTTGTAAATGATCTCATAATCATATCCAAAGAGCTTAGTGACCCATTTTTGTTGTTCCTGGGAGGAAATGCGTTG
>SNQJ01S0001091.1:192173-257241 GCA_010110895.2 Picea sitchensis
TAAATACATTGATCTACCTATGTGCAGGTTAGGACCTTAACAGTTACTTACAACCATTACCAAGCCATTCCAACTTTATAGCAATGAGAACAAGATTAGAAGAAGCCTAACCTCATCATCAAAGTCCACTTTTACATAAATTAGCTGATTAGTAACCATATTAAATTCATTTAAATGATTTTCAACATACCCACCTTCTGACATCTTCATATTAAATAATATCTTCATTAGAAATACCTTATTGGATGCCGAGGGTTTTTCATACAGTTTATTGGATGCCAAGGGTCTTTCGAAATATTGAAATCCACTGATGCTTCCAGGATCAACCATATCGTTCCTAGTGCCTTTCTGTCAAGAACCTCCCATTCTTCATCCTTCATGGCCATCAATGGTTTTTCTATTCCAGTCAATGGTAGGAATAAATTCTTCTGATATAAATAATATTCCATCTACATCTTCCATAATTGGTAGTTTTGGCTGTTAAATTTGTTGACCCTAAACTTTCCATCTTCTTCCATTTCTCCCACTCGAACCAGGGACCCTCTTTTCCTGTGAGTTACCTTTCGCTCTAATACTAGTTGTTAGAAAAAACAGGATATCTGAGAAATAAAATTAATCAAATGCGGAAATAAAACACAGAAGATACATAATACAATAAAGACATAGATATACATGGTTCACCCAGTGTGGGATCATCAACCCGAGAAATTTCTAGGTCCTTCCTTTATTATTATCGAGAAAATGAAGGGATACAACCTACAACACAACCGTTGTAACTTCATCTTCTTTCTCTCACAATATCCTCTCTTAGAATACAATATTCACAATGATACATAGCTGCAATACATTTCCCTCATAAAAGAGGGTTGCCTTCTAGGGAAAAAAAACCTAACATAACGTCTACTATCAAATCTGCGACCTTATAATGAACGGTCCAGAATTTACTATGAAATTACAATATACATTTACAAGGAAAATTTTCCTTCAGGGGCTTCGCCCCCAAACCCTCTTCGAGGGTCCGCTTTCCCCCGGACCCCCCAGCAGGGGGGATATCCCCCCTAGACCCCCCAGAAGGGGGGATATCCCCCCAGACCCCCCAGCCGAGGGGATAGCCCCCCCGAACCCCAAAGGGGGGGCAAGCCTCCCCTTCACTCCCCTGCGTGGAGGAGTGTACAATATTTTAGGGTGTAAAGTCTTCATGGGGTATAAACATGGCTGAAAACAAAGACCTTTGAATCACAAAGATAATCAGGCTCCATAACCAATAGTTCGGGCATGTCATGCTGATCAAAATCAATATGCTCATCATTTTATTCGAGGAAAACCTCAATAGAGTAAAAAATACTCATTGGTATGCTATGTCAATGTTGTGGCTACACTAGAGCATCATTGCTACCAATAGTGATCTCTAATTGTTGTCCACTCTTGGGTTTTAAAAAATACTACAAAAGGAATACTTGACTTTATCAAATCATATAAAAAAATATAAACTAAAAATCATAAATGAATATATTCCATAGCTGATAAAATTATGTAAAGATGCCACTTATCCCATAAGAATGTATTTAAGCTTTCAACTCATTAATTCTTGCGTTGATATCCTCTGTCATGGGTCTTCTGCTAATCAAACCAAGTAATTCTATGTTTTCCCTTTTCAGGGCCTTCCTAAGAGTTTCCATTGGATTTGTCGAATTTAAATTTCTTCCTCAATCACCTCATCATCCACATCGAGTGTGGACTACAAACATCAAATAATAAAATTAAGGAAATTAATTTTAACATTAAATAAATTTAGTTATTGTAATCATATTAAGTTACTATTAACATTTACCCGATGCAAAACCGTGGCTGAATTTCCATGGTCACCCTGGATGGATGTAGTTTCATGTGACTTTCCGATCACCCTGGATAGATGTATTCACAAGTGACTTTCCACAGTCACCCTGACACAATAAATCAATCAATAAAATTTATGAAAATAATTTTAAAATTAAAAAAAATTAGATAGTGTAATCATATTAACAACTATTATAAAATAAAATAAAAATTGTCATTACATCGAAGTTTACCTTTTCAGAGCTACCTCCAGACCGTGCAAGAATCTAGGCATGATCACTCTGCCATTTTACAATAAGCAAGAGAATTAATTCAAATGGTTGAGTTAAATGGTATATAAGATAATTAATGCAAAAAAAAAAAATAATAAGAGTGAATTATCAAAGGTTGAGTTAAAGGGTATATCAGATATTTACCCCCATAGTAGCATCCCCTCCATCTATTCGATTCAAATTGTAATCGATCAAAAACTCCTCACCTACAACTATCAATTTTGTTGAACATACAAATATACGATTTCCTTCATGCCCCTCAAATATGAAATTTGGTTGCTTAGTTGTTGTCCTTGGTCGTGTACTATTTATAAATCCTGCATTGTTTCCGGAAGAGCTTGGCCTTCCATCAATATACATATATGCCCCTTTGTTTTGATTTTTGTCTACTAGTTATATATAATTTGTAGCAACTTCGTATCTCTACATACTTCGCGTATATCAAACCAACATCAACCAGTGATTTTATTTGTAGCATGGTTCGACATACTCCATCAATTCAGTTATAGTTCCATATTTGACCGTTATGCCATCCATGGAAAATAGCCCCAATCCATGTAAGGACGATGGAGAAATGTGATACATCCTTCCATTGATGAATAAATCGGTGTCCGATTGAGGTATCTCCTTAGGTACCCATGGTTTCAATATATGTCTATACCTCAAGGGAAACTCAATGTCCCATATGCTCTCATCATCATAATCACATGACCCTCCTTCAGAAATAAAAAATTTCATGCGTATACGAAATATTCTCCTTACCTTTTCAACTCTAGTTGATCTAGAACTGTTATATCTAGTACAATACGTCTCACTTTCAACCTCTCCTAGTATATCTTAATCCTCAGTCGAGGAAGATAATGTTGGTTGTGGAGCCTGATTATCTTCCAGATTCATAGGTCTTTGTTTTCAGCCATGTTTATACCCCATGAAGACTTTACACCCTAGACGAATGTACACTCTTCCACGTGGGAGAGTGTAGAGGGGGTTTACCCCCTTTGCGGGGTCCGGGGGCAAGCGGGCCCCCGGCGGGGGTTCTGGGGAGAAGCCCCTAAAGGAAAATTTTCCTTGTAAATGTATATTGTAATTTCATTGTAAATTTGGACCGTTCATTATAAGGTCACAGTTCTAATGGTAGAAATTATGTTAGGGTTTTTTTCCCTATAAGGAAACCCTCTTTTATGAGGGAAATGTATTGCACCTAATTATGATAGAGAATATTGTATTCTAAGATAGGAGATTGTGAGAGAAAGAAGAGGAAGTTACAATGGGTTTACTGTAGGTTGTATCCCTTCGATTGTTGGATAATAATAAAGGAAGGACCTGGTAATTTCTTTGGTGGACGTAGACCACACTGGGTGAACCATGTATATATGTGTCTTTATCATATTGTTTATCTTCTCTATTTTATTTCCGCATTTGTTTTATTTTATTGCTCCACGATCCTTTTTTTATAATAAATGGTATAAGAGGGAAAGGTAACTCATAGGAAAAGAGGGTTCCTAGTTTGAGTGGGAGAAATGTCGGAAGATGGAAAGTTTAGGGTCGAAACATTGAATGGCCAAAACTACCAGTTATGGAATATGCAGATGGAATATTATTTATATCAGAAGGATCTATTCCTACCATTGGGCAGAATAACAAAGAAACTGATGGTTATGAAGGATGAAGAATGTGATATTCTTGATAGAAAGGCTCTAGGAATGATACAGTTGAGCCTGGAAGCGTCGGTGGCTTTCAATATTTTGAAAGAAAAGACAACGAAGGGTTTGATGGATGCATTGGATAAATTGTATGAAAAACCCTCGGCATCCAATAAGGTATTTCTAATGACGATATTATTTAATATGAAGTTTTCATAAGGTGAGTCTGTTGTAGATCATTTAAATGAATTTAATACGGTTACTAATCAACTGAGTTATGTAAAAGTGGACTTTGATGATGACGTCAGGGCTATTCTAATCTTGTGCTCATTGCCAGAAAGCTGGAACAACTTGGTCATGGTTGTAAGTAACTCTTTCTCTGTTTCAAATAATTTAAAATTTGATGGTGTTGTTGGTGTTATATTTAGTGAGGAAATGCGACGGAAAAGAACAAGTGAGACATCGGGTAATGTGTTGAACATGGAGAATAGGGGAAGACGAAAGGATAGAAAAAAGGGCTCAGGGAACCGCAAAAATTCTAGGAAGGGAAGATCAAATCCAGACTTGGAAATATAGAGTGCTGGAATTGTGGGAAGAAAGGACATCTGAAGAAAGACCGCAGAGCTCCAAAGAAACAAAGAGATGGACAACATGAGAGAAATTAGGAAGCAAATGTAACAGGTGATGTGTTACAAGATGCTTTGATTATTTTTGTAGATAATACTTTTGAGTCTTGGGTGGTATATTTGGGGGCTTCATTTCATGCCACACCCCATAGGAAACATTTCTAGATTATGTTCAAGGTGATTTTGGACAGGTTCATTTGGGTGATGATGCACCATGCAAAATTGTTGGAATGGGAAGGGTAAAAATAAAGCAAAGCAATGGAAATGAATGGTTGTTGAAAGAGGTAAGACATGTTCCATATCTAAGGAAAAATCTAATTTCAACACGTAAGTTGGCAAGTGAAGGTTGTATAACCATATTTACAGATAAGACATGGAAGGTCATCAAAGGATCATTGGTGATAGCAAAAGGAGAGAAGGTAGGTACATTGTATTTATGTACTGTAAGTACTGAATCTTCTATCTCTTTAGCTTCTACAAGAGTGGATACAGCACTATGGAATCATAGTCTTGGAAACATGATTGATAAGGGGATGCAGATACTTCACAAAATAATTTTTTTCCAAATCTTAAAAAAATTGGTTTGGACTTCTGTGAGCATTGTGTTTATGGAAAACATAAGAGAGTCAGATTTCTTAGATTCAGAAAAGAAAAGAAGAGTGAAAGGTTAGAGCTTGTGCATATTGATGTATGGGAACCAACTCAAGTATCATCTCTTGGTGGCTCTCGTTACTATGTTACTTTTATTGATGATGCAACTAGAAAAACTTGGGTTTATTGCATTCAACAAGAATTTGATGTTTTTGATACTTTTAAGAAATGGAAAGCTTTGGTTGAGAATGAGACAAGAAAAAAGTTGAAGTGTCTCAGATCTAATAATGGAGGTGAATATTGCAGCAAGGAGTTTTATTATTATTGTTCATACCATGGGATTCGTAGAGAGAAGACAGTTCCAATAACACCACAAGAAAATGGTGTGTCAAAAAAGATGAACAGGACAATCATGGAGCGTGAAAGGAGTATGAGATTGCATGTTGGTTTCCCCTTTCAGTTCTAGGAAGATGTTGTAGATATTGTTGTTTACTTAATAAACAAAGGACCTTCAAGCTCTTTGGATGGTATAATTCCAGAGGAGGAATGGACAGAAAAACAGGTAAACTATTCTTTTTTGAAGGCTTTCGGTTGTGAAGAATTTGTCCATATTGATAAATAAAATAGAACAAAGTTTGAGGCAAAATCCAAGAAGTGTACCTTTATTGGATACGATGTTAATGATTTTCATTATTGCTTATGGGATTATGAAAATAAAAAAATCATTAGGAGTAGAGATGTCATATTCAATGAGAAGGTCATGTACAAAGATCAGTTGCAGGGAAAGAAGAAGGAAAAAGAAAAACCAGAATACACAATGCTTGATGCGATCACTGGAAAGGAAATTCCAAAGGAACCAAAAAATGAAAATGTACAACAATGGGAGAGACATGTACCTCAAACTCCTGCTAGTGTAGTTAGAAGATCTACCAGGTTAAGTATACCCCCTGAACGATACTCTCCTTCATTGTATTATTTATTGTTGACTGATTCAGATGAACCAGAATGTTATGAAGAGGCAATGTAGGTGGACACCAAAAAGAAGTGGGAGAAAGGCATGAAGGAGGAAATGGATTCCTTGGTAAATAACCAGACTTGGGACTTGGTTCAGTTACCTATAGGAAAAAGAGCATTGCAGAATAAATGGGTTTACAAGTTGAAGGAAGAAGATCGAGGAGAAAAATGACACAAAGCTAGACTTGTTGTAAAGGGGTTTGCAGAAAAGAAAGGTATAGATTTTGATGAAATATTTTCTCTTGTCATTAAAATGACTTAAATTAGGACTATTTTGAGTCTCGTGGGAGTAGAAGATTTGCATCTTGAACAGTTAGATGTAAAAACAACTTTTCTCTATGGGGATTTGAAGGAAGAGGTTTATATGCAGCAACCACAAGGGTCTGAGGTCAAAGGGAAGGATAATTTGGTATGCAGGTTGAAGAAGAGCTTGTATGGCCTAAAGCAAGATCCAAGGTAGTGGTATTTGAAGTTTGACAGGTTTATGATAGAACAAGGTTATAGTAGATGTCATTTTGATCATTGTGTTTATTTTATAAAGCTAGAAAATGGAAGCTATATTATCTTGCTATTATATGTAGATGACATTCTTGTTGCAAGGTCTAATATGTAGGATATAAATGTGCTCAAGAAGAAATTAGCTAATTCATTTGCGATGAAGGATTTGGGTGCTGCAAAGAAAATCCTTGGTATGAGAATAACAAGAGATAGGTAAAATTGCAAATTGACATTGTCTGAAGGTGAGTACATAGAGATGGTGTTGGAAAGGTTCAGAATGCAGAATGAAAAACCAGTTAGTACACCTTTGGCCAAAAATTTCAAATTAACTAAGGAAGTGTGTCCCAAGACACAGGAGGAGATAAAATACATGTCTAGGGTCCCTTATTCATCAACAGTTGGCAGTTTGATGTATGCGATGGTTTGTACAAGACCAGATATTGCACATGCAGTGGGAGTTGTGAGCAGGTATATGAGAAATACAGTTAAGAACATTGGGAGGTAGTAAAGTGGATTCTCGGGTATTTGAGAGTTACTGCTACTCATGCATTATGTTTTGGAGGTTCAGACACCGTTCTACAGGGATATGTTGATTCAGATATGGCAGGTGATAAACATAGCAGGAGGAGCACCACAGGGTATGTTTTTACTATAGGTGGAACAACAGTGAGTTGGATTTCAAAACTGCAAAAGGTTGTTTCACTTTCAACAACAAAAGCAAAGTAGTTGTTGCTACAAAGGATAGTAAATAAATGATTTGGTTACATAGGTTTATGGAGGAATTGGGAAAGAAGCAGGAGAATAGCAGGTTGTACTATGATAGTGAGAGTCTCATTCATCTTGCAAAGAACTCAACCTTCCATTCGAAGACTAAGAATATACAATTGAGGTACCATTTCATACGATCCATCTTGGAAGATGGACATTTGAAGTTGGAAAAGATACACACTAGCAAGAATCAAGCAGGCATGTTAACAAAGAGAGTAACCAGGGAGAAATTGAGTTCTTGTTCAGTTTGAGTTGGTACTCAAGCATGAAGGTGAAGATGAGAAATTTTCCAGGTCTAAGAAGGTTCATAGTCCAGCAGATACAACAATAGTGGAGTTGTTGAGATCAGTCTCCAAGTGGGAGATTGTTGGTTATGGAGCCTAATTATCTTCCAGATTCAAAGGTCTTTGTTTTCAGCCGTGTTTATACCCCATGAAGACTTTACACCCTAGAAGAATGTACACTCTTCCACGCGGGGGAGTGTAGAGGGGGTTACCCCCTCTGCGGAGTTCAGGGTAAAGCAGGCCCCCAACGGGGGTTCAGGGGAAGCATCCCTCGATGGAGGTTCAGGGGAGAAGCCCCTGAAGGAAAAATCGCCTTGTAAATGTATATTGTAATTTCATTGTAAATTTGGACCATTCATTATAAGGTCACAGATCTAACGGTAGAAATTATGTTAGGGTTTTTTTCCCTAGAAGGCAACCCTCTTTTATGAGGGAAATGTATTGCGGCTAAGTATGATAGCAAATATTGTATTATGAGATAGGATACTATGAGAGAAAGAGGAGGAAGTTACAACAGGTTTGTTATAGGTTGTATCCCTTCGATTGCTGGATAATAATAAAGGAAGGACCTGGTAATTTCTTTGGTGGATGTATCCCACACTGGATGAACCACATATATTTGTGTCTCTATTGTATTGTGTATCTTTTGTATTTTATTTCCGCATTTGTTTTATTTTATTTCTCCGCGATCCTATTTTTATAATAGATAGATCTGACAGGTACCTATTTGGTGGTACCCACACTCAATAAAATGAGAAGAAAAGTTAGAGAGATAAGTATTTTGGAAGAGATGACGATTGTTTACTTGAAAGTCATGAAATGTGAACTGCATTCAACAAGCATGGTTTTATTAGAATGTAAGGCCTTTTAAGATTGATGTCATGTTATTTTATGTCATCACTAATGATTTTAATTTTTCATTATTTCTCATAGAGATATTTTCTCTAGATTTAGATGTTGTGCTTGAGGACGTTTTAGAGATGTGAAACCAGATTTACACAAATCCAATTCTTCATGGTAATGAATTCATATTGGAGAATATTGATCTCAGCTCAAGAGTAAATGCAGGGACTTTCACATTTCATTTTTTGCAATGAAGAACTGCCTTGGTAAGACAAATGCATTTCCATAGGCCTACCATTTTGTTAAATTTGGCAGCATCAACAATCATTTTCCAATGAGAGGCCAGATGGGCCACCCTGAGGCTAGCCAGGGAGATTTGGAGAATCAACCGGTGTTTTGAGGTATTGAAAAAATCCAAGGGGAACGTACAACCTCTATCATTCAAACCAAAATTCAAGATGAAAAATATGATTTAATCTTGTGGGTCAAGATGTAAGTGTAATGCAAAATCCAGGGGGAACGTACAACCTCTCTGAGCATAGACAGTCTAGTGAAAAATTTAGGGGGAACGTACAACCTCTGTGAGCATAGACATACTGGCGCAAACGTCAGGGGGAACATAAAACCTATGTGAGCCTATCCAATCCTTTTGAGCCATGAGAAAAATTCAAGGCATCTAGCAAAAGTTAGGTTGAACATAAAATACCTATGATCTAGAAAAAAAACAATCTTCCTGATATTGCAAATGATGTAAAT
This sequence comes from Picea sitchensis, assembly GCA_010110895.2. NCBI lineage: Eukaryota > Viridiplantae > Streptophyta > Pinopsida > Pinales > Pinaceae > Picea > Picea sitchensis. The sequence goes on from SNQJ01S0001091.1 coordinate 201,305, forward strand.
GTATTGAAATAGTTTTTTGGCATGTGTAACACTATCCACCATGAATAAATTTGAATTTCCATGTATAAGAGTCAAGTTGCATAAAGTTGCATAAGTTGCATAGTTGCACAAAGTTGCATCAGTTGCATAAAGTTGCATAATTTCCATAGTTGCATAAAGTTGCATAGTTGCATATTTGCATATGTTGGAGTGTCATGGAAGATCTAAGATCGTGGATCTCACTTGTTTTGTGGATTATGTGGACCCAACAAGGGGTTCTCTAGGGTTTTGTAATGGGTTATGGGATGTCGGCCCATGGGTTTACCCATGTTTGGGTCTTTTTGTAAGGAATTGTAAAAGTATAAATAGATAAGAACGTATGGTATAAATATATAGAGACAAGAAGCGAAGTCTTGCTAGATAAGTGTAAGTAGTTCTAAGTTGATTTGTGCAAGATAATGTGTATGTAAGGCTCTGTGCTCAATAGCGAAGTTGGATTTGTGCCTTGACCTAGTTTTGGGAAGGAGGATCTATTGTGCAGTGCACAGATGTCTTGTCTGACATGAAGCTCAACTTTGTGTCTTAGTGCACAGGATAAGATGAATGTAAGAGATTGAAGAATAATAAAGAAGATGAAGTAGTTGGTGGACGTAAACCCACACTGGGGTGACCACGTATATATTGTGTCTTTGGTGTGCTTTGTGTTGTGTTACTTATGTTATGAATCTGCTCAGTGCCTCGAATGTTATGTATGATAGATGATATGTTGTTGCTTAGTTATTTACCTGTGAATGAATGTTATATCTAACTTAATGCTATGTGCTAAGTGGTAGAGACACTTAATATTTGTTGTTACTGTGTCGATCTCTCTTATTGTTTATTCTGCAATGTTAATAAGGATAATGAACTAATGCATATCATCTTCTAAGTGTTACTAGAGTGCTTTGCGAAGTGTTATTATCACAGATCGGTATCCCATCTCGGTTACAGACATATGATTCATGTAACCACCCCTTCTTCTACCTCGGGTGAGACTTTTCGTGCCTCGCAGGTGTTGTCGAAAGGGTCGGTATTTAGGGCTTTGTTAGTGAGATGTTGAAGCATTGAACCTTGGGTCTTCCCCTATGCCAACAAATGGTTCCATTGTCAGGACTTAAAACTGTGATTGTTGGGAACTGAAGTAAAGAAAAGAGAATATTTGTGCGTAGATCTATTGTTGAAGTGAGAAGTACTCTACTTGACTTGTGAAGCTTTGTGCTAAGAAAGAAATCGGATATGAAGAAAACAGGTAAGATCTTAAAAGAGGTAAAACTTTGTGATAAGAGTAAGATAAGTGAAATTTTTTGTGTCGAAAGCATGAATTTAAGTCTGTTTAATAGACTCTATCCTAGTCTAAAAACTAGGGCGTAGTTGGAAGAAAGCGTTGATCTAAGTAAAGATAATAAAAATGAAGAAATATATGTTTTTTTTTTGTTTGTTAATTGGTCCAGACCTTTTGGCATCAAGATTAACCTTTTTCTTGAGAAACCACAACTTAGGGGCATCTAAGCCGTCAAAATCACTCGGGGATCACACCCGGCCTAAGCCACACCAACCCTTAACATGGTTCGATTTTTTGTCCCCACAGGTTTCGAACCAGTGACTTTTCAACATAGAGTGGCTTAACAACACACTCTGTCACTGACTGTCCTACACCTCGGGGACTAATGAAGAAATATATGTTATTCCTATGCATAGAAATAATTTTTGGACTAATAAGTGGATGCAGGAACCTAGAAAGAATTTTTGCAGACTGCAGGTCCAACACTATGATCCCAGTGCGCAGTATAGGAGAGGTTGGGGAACCTACAAGAGAAAGAGAGGATTGACACTATGTTAGAACTATAGAAGACTGGGACATCTTGCTAAGGATTTCCCTAGTACAGGCCTTATTTGTCTTTGTTCTAAAATTGTTGGTCATGAGGTTGAGGATTGTCTAAGAATGATTTCTAAAGTTGAAAGGATGAACATAAGACAAGAAAACTATGAAGGAAGTCAAGAGACTAAGAGCATGTTAGAGAATCACAAAGAGAAAGAATCTAAGAAATTTTAGACTACATTAGTACAATTGAAATAAATGATGAATGATTACAAATATGTTAGTTTACGAGAGATCCTGAAAGAAAACCAACGCATAAATGCAAGAATAGGAGACTTCGACATAGACTCTGTCTTGGATGAAGAAACACAAGTAAATATTATGACAGAAGAAACTTGGGAAATTTTTGGAAATCCTACTGTGGTACCTTCATTAGGAAGGATAGGCTTGTTTAAAGGAAATATGATAACCCTATGTAGAAGAGTTACTAATATACCTATTATTGTGCATGGAACATCGAATGAAGAGGAATTTGAAGTCATTAAGTTTGTTGAGAACATCGCCCCTTTCCCACTTTTGTTAGGAACGACTTGGATTGAGAAAGATCATATCAGAAGGAAAGCAGAGGAAGAATCTATAGAAAAGAAAAAGAAAGAACTAAGGGATTTCATAGCTAGAAAAATAGATCGACTAATAGAAGAATGAGAAGATAAGTCGAAGCAAAAGAAAGAAAGAGAATTAGCAGTCGAAGTTATAAGAACACAAGAATGTTTGAAGGACCTATCCATGCAAGAAAAAAGAATACCCACCCTAGAATTAATAAGAGAAGGGATATTAACTTCGAACCCATCGAGAGCACATCAACAGTGTGAAGTCACTATGCTAGGAGAGGATAAGAATAAGAATGGAAAGAGGAATTCAGAAAAATTTAGAGAAACTGAGATCACTGGAAAGAAGGAAAGGAAGATGATTAAGAAGAAAGCTAAGTTGGAAAAGCTGGAGGAAGCTAAAGAGAAAATATGGAAGACTTCATAGACTAGAACCTCACAGGAGGCAGGTTTGTCAGATTTCAACCTCACCGAAACAGGAGAACCGTACAGAATGAGACTTCGCCCTGGTGATTCTATATGACCATTAGAGGTGCCTCGCTTGTTAGAACAATGCTCAGGAATGGCCAAAAAATGCATTTATGAGCTTTTGGATGTTGATACCATGGCATAACGAACAAATTCGCATTGATGGAAGCCTTCCTGCTCGTTGGAAGAATCCATTATGACACTATCTTATTTAACCCGTCAGACCTGCGTCAGGACCACTTTTTGCCACCTGTGATTATCAAAGTCAAGAAGAAAATGCATTGTGCATTGAGTTATGTTATTAGAATCTAGACATCACCATCCGTTTGTCTACCCGCCTGTCTGTATGCCTACCTTGACCTTCATTTTTAATAGTGAGAATGTCAAGTGAACGCACTGAGTTAGATAAGTCCATCGAGGAGGTTCTTAAGAATTTCATGGCTGATAGAGCTATGTCTAAAGGTGTGCATGCATCGTTGACTAGGGTACTGTAGGATTCCCCTTCGATTGGATGATGTTCTGGCCATACCAACCCTGCGACCGAGAAACGAAGTAAGCATCACGACGATCTGGCTAATGCGAAGGAGATCCCGTCAATCTTACTAGACTATATCTCTCCTTTGGCTGGCGTGGCTAACTGCGACAACATTCCACGAAATTACGAGTACACTCTAATTAACGTGTACCTTCTGAAGGGAATACACGTAGTTGGGAGTCATTTAGGACAGATCCCACTACCAAAGAACAACGACTTCAACCTTGGAGATATAAATAACTATGCTATGCTTGCACCCCACCAATACTTGACGAAGACAACTATGAATAAGCCTCTCCTAGTCTCCTATCCATGGATTAAGGAGCTCACGTAGTCCACTCTGATAAATGTGATGAAAATTCTACATTTTGGTCGTCACTAGGAGGTTAACGCTTGTGTTAAACTCCTCTTTTCATGATACCATGGAATATACCTATGGCTCGATTGGAGGATTATTATGGATCTGGTGTTGATCCACTTGATTATAGGATTAAGCATGAAGGGACCTGACCCTCAGCAGTTTTACCCAGGGAAGGCCTCAGATCGATCCCTGGCACAACTTATCAAGGAAGCATACAACGAAGTTGAAAAAAGAAATCAAGGCTACAAGGTATCCTCTATACAAAATGGCACAGTGTGCCTTGCTTTCCAACTCATAGCTAGAATGCTCATAAGAAAGAACCACCCCACACAGGTCACTGGGTTCGTGGTGGAGCTCATAGGAAAATGTGTGGAGGGAATGCAAATAAATTGGGCAAGTTACCTCGTTAATGAATTCAATAAAGACTATCGTTAAGCTCAGGATTAGGGATATGAGTTCCACTTCAGCTGGTTTTTTGTGTTGATCGCATTTATCACCTAGAAGATGCCTGAGGGAGCCATGTTTCCAGATATTGAATCATCAGAGTCATTGGCCTCTAGGTTCTCTACCTTGTGGTACACCAACGACATGTCGAAGCAATGCCAGTCAAACATTGTGTTCCATGCCTATTATCAACAACTGAAGGTTTCCATTGAATCATTTCCATGCATGACACCGTGCACCCTGCACTAGTACAAACCACTAGCTAAGTTTCACGTAGATTGACATTTTATCTATATCACTACACACAGAGATGAGATCAAGGAAGAGTTACAATCATATTACAAATTGACAGATGAGGACATGGAGCAGATCACCAAGGAATGGCCGGAGGATTTCCCTGTACCGGTCTATGATGCAAAACTCTCCAACACTGACATCATAGGAAGCCCCCTAGTCACCCGTGTCAAGCATGTTGGATAGTCCATTAGGATGACAAAGAAGAAGAAGCAGGAAGATGTCCAGAACATAGAGACCAATGAGGAGAAAAGCGCCTCTGAAGAAAATGGATATGTCTCACCTGTAGGAGGAGTAGGAGGAGAAGACCAGGCAGATGGACAGGGAGGATGGGATGAAGGAGAAAATAAAGGAGAAGGTGAAGCTACACCTTCGAAATATCCCCCTACTGAAACATCAAAGAAGAGGAAGATTTCACTACAGAAACCTTTAGCAAGAAAGAAGACACACACTAGAAAGCCCCAGTTAGAGGCCATGCTCATGGAGGATGATATCAGTCTAGTTTGTGGAGCCATGGAGGATGCTTCAGTGGACATCTTGCAAATATATGGTGTGAAGCAGAAAGAGCTATATGGAAAGATTGAAAAGGAATTAAACGAAGTACAACAAGCTATTTGTCCCATCTGTGCAGTACCTAGTGTGCCATCCTCACCACAGATTGCAGAATTGGGGGATGAACCAACCCAATTGAGAAGACTAGTAGATGTGACAGAGGTTTGACTTCAGAAAATATAGGAAGAGAAGGAGACGGCTACAGAATCCTTTAAACAAGAGAAAGAGGAAGCCTTAGAACTGTTGGTTGTGGAGCCTGATTATCTTCCTGATTCAGAGGTCCTTGCTTTTAGCCGTGTTTATACCCCATGAAGTATTTACACCCCATAAGTATGTACACTCTTCCACATGGGGGAGTGTAGAGGGGGTACCCCCTCTGTGGGGTCCAGGGGGGCTATCCCCCTGGCTGGGGGGTCTAGGGGCAAGCGGGGGTTCGGGGGCGAAGCCCCTGAAGAAAAAATTGCCTTGTAAAAGTATATTGTAATTTCATTGTAAATCTGGACCATTCACTATATGGTCACAGATCTAATGATAGATATTATGTTAGGGTTTTTTTCCCTAGAAGGAAACCCTCTTTTATGAGGGAAATGTATCGCGGCTATGGTGGATGGTGAATATTGTATTCTGAGAGAGGAGACTATGAGAGAAAGAAGAGGAAGTTACAATGGGTTTTGCTGTAGGTTGTATCCCTTCATTTGTTGGATAATAATAAAGGAAGGACCTGGAAATTTCTCTGGTGGACGTAGCCCACACTGGGTGAACCACGTAAATCTATGTCTCTCTTGTATTGTGTGTATTTTGTGTTTTGTTTCTGCATTTGTTTTATTTTATTGCTCCACGATCCTTTTTTTCTAACAACTGGTATCAGAGCGTAAGGTAACTCGCAGGAAAAGAGGGTTCATGGTTCGAGTGGGAGCAATGTCAGAAGATGAAAAGTTTAGGGTCGATAAATTTAATGGCCAAAACTACCAGTTATGGAAGATGCAGATGGAAGACTATTTATATCAGAAGGATCTATTCCTACCATTGAGTAGAGTAGCAAAGAATTTGGTGGCCATGAAGGACGAAGAATGGGAGATTCTTGACAGAAAGGCTCTAGGAATGATATGGCTGAGCCTGGCAGCATCGGTGGCTTTCAATATTTCGAAAGAAAAGACAACCAATGGTTTGATGGATGCATTGGCCAAATTGTATGAAAAACCCTTGGCATCGAATAAGGTATTTCTAATGAAGAGATTATTTAATATGAAGATGTCAAAAGGTGGGTATGTTGCAGATCATTTAAATGAATTTAATACGATTACTAATCAACTAAGTTCTGTAAAAGTGGACTTTGATGATGAGGTTAGGTCTCTTCTAATCTTGTGCTCATTGCCAGAAAGCTGGAATGGCTTGGTCATGGCTGTAAGTACATCATTAAAGCTCGAATGGCTTGGTCATGGTCGTAAGTAACTTCTATCTGGTTCAAATACTTTAAAATTTGATGATGTTGTTGTGCTATCCCAGTGGGGAGGAAATGCAACTAAAAAGAACAAGGAGACATCTGTGAAATGTGTGTTGAACATGGAGAACGAGGGGAAGACAAAAGGATAGAGGAAAGGCTCAGAAACCACCTGAAATTATAGGAAGGGTAGATCCAAATCCATACTTGGAAAGATAGAGTGTCGGAATTATGGGAAGAAAGGACATTCCGAAGAAAGATCAGCAGAGCTCCAAAGAAACAAAGAGATGGACAAGAGGAGAGAAATCGAGAAGCAAATGCACAAAGATGTGTTACAAGATGCTTTGATTCTTTGTAGATAATATTTCTGAATCCTGGGTAGTAGATTCAGAGTTTACTTATGCCACACACCATAGAAAACATTTTCTAGATTATGTTCAAGGTGATTTTGGAGTTGTCTACTTGGGTGATGATAAACCATGCAAAATTGTTGGAATGGGAAAGGTAAAAATAAAGCAACTAAATGGAAACCAATGGCTGTTGAAAGAGGTAAAACATGTTCCGTATTTAAGCAAAATATGATTTCAAATGTGCGGTTGGTAAGTGAAGGTTGTATATCCATATTTTACGGTGATAAGACATGGAAGGTCATCAAAGGATCATCAGTGAGAAATAGTGAGAGAAGGTAGGTACATTGTATCTATGTAATCGGTAATATTGACTCTTCGATATATTTAGCTTCTCTACGGGAGGGATGCAGCTAATTGCGGAATCATAGGTCGGGACACATGAGTGAGAAAGGTACGCAGATCCCACAAAATAAATTTGTTGCGTGATCTTAAACAAATTGATTTGGGACTGTGAGCATTAGGTTTATGGAAACAAAAGAGAGTCATATATTTCTCTCGTGAAATGAAAGAAAAGAAGAGTGAAAGCAGAGCCAGCAAGGCTGCATGTATGGGGGGACCACTTTTGCGCTAATCTCTTGGTGATCTCATTATTATGTTACTTTATTGATGATGCAAACTAGAAAAACTTGGGTTTAATCGTGATCTCGACAAAAATCTGACGTTTTGATACTTTTAAGAAATGGAAAGCTTGAAGCTGAGAATGAGAGCCGAAAAGTTTAAAGTGTCTCGCATCGCGATACTAGAGGTGAATACTACGTTAGCGAGTTTGATGATTACCGTTCGCCACCATGGGATTCATGAGAGAAGAAAAGTTCCACCTAACACCACAAGAAAATGGTGTGTCGTAAAGGATGAACAGGACAATCATGAGCGCAAGGAGTAAGGAGATTGCATGTCGGTTTGCTCCATCGCTCGGGAAGATGTTGTGGATATTGTTGTTTACTTAATAAATAGAGACCTTCAAGCTCTTGGATGGTAGAATTCCAAAGGAGGAATGGACAAAAAGGTAAACTATTCTTTTTGAAAACTTTCTATTGTGAAGCATTCATTGTCCATATTGATAAAGAATATAGAACAAAGCTTGAGGCAAAATCCAAGAAGTGTACCTTTATCGATAGTGGCATTAATGATTTTGATTATCGCTATGGGATTATGAAATAACAAAATCATTAGGAGTAGAGATTCCATTCAATGAGAAGGTCATGTACAAAGATCGCTTGCAGGTGGAAGAAACAGAACAAAAACAAGAATAAACAAGTTTCTGATGAGATCACCGAAAAGAAATTCCAAAGGAACCGAAAAATCAAAATGTACAACAAAAGGAGCAAAATGTACCTCAAATACCTACAAGTAAGTTGAAAAGAAGATCTACCAGGTTAAGTATTTCCCCTGAACGATACTCTCCTTTCATTATATTATTTATTGTTGACTGACTGGTGAACCGTAATGTTATGAAGAGGCAACGCAAGTAGACACCAAAAAGAAGTGGGGAGCAAGGCATGAAAGAGGAAATGGACTTTGAAAATAACCGTGACTTTGGGACTTGGTCACTAAGCTCATGGGAAAGAGAATTGCGTATCAAAGTGGGTTTACATGTTGAAAGAAGAAGATGGAGGAGAAAAGCTGCGACATTAGACTTGTTGTAAAGGCTTGCGAAAAGAAAAGATAGATTTTGATGAAATATTTTCTCCTGCTTTTAAAATGAATCTCAATTAGGACTATTTTTAAGTCTTATGGTAGTAGAAGACTTGCATATTGAACAATTAGATGTAAAAACAAAGTTTTTCCATGGGGATTTGAGGAAGAGATTTATATGCAACAGCCTAATAAAGGAGGCCAAAGGGAAGAAGAATTTGGTATGCAAGTTGAAGAAGAGTGTATGGCTCAAAGCAAGCTCCAAGGTAGTGGTATTTGAAGTTTGACGTTTATGACGAACGAGGTTATAGTAGATGTCACCTGACAATCGTGTTTATTTTAAAAGATAGAAATGCAGCTTTATTATCTCATATTGTATGTAGATGACATGCTTGCCAGGACTACTATGCGTGATATAAACAGCCTTTTAAGAAATTATCCAATTCATTTATGAAGAAGGATTTGGGTGCTGCAAAAAATCCTGCATGAGAATAACAAAAGACGTGAAAATCGCGAACTCCACATTGTCTCAAGGTGAGTACACAGAGAAGGTGTTGGAGAGGTTTAGAATGCAGAATGAAAAACCAGTTAGTACACCTTTGGCAAGCCATTTCAAATTAACTAAGGAAATGTGTCCCAAGACACAGGAGGAGATAGAATACATGTCCAGGGTCCCTTATTCATCAGCAGTTGGCAGCTTGATGTATGCAATGGTTTGAACAAGACCAGATATTGCACATGCAATGGGAGTTGTGAGAAGGTATATGAACAATCCAGGTAAAGAACATTGGGAGGCATTAAAGTGGATTCTCAGGTATTTGAGAGGTACTACTACACATGAATTATGTTTTGGAGGTTCAGAAACATTTCTATAGGGATATGTTGATTCAGATATGGCAGGTGATAAAGACAACAGGAGGAGCAACACAGGGTATGTTTTTACTATAGGTGGAACAACAATAAGTTGGATTTCGAAACTGCAAAAGGTTGTTTCACTTTCAACAATAGAGGCAGAGTATGTTGCTGCTACAGAGGCTAGTAAAGAGATGATTTGGTTACAAAGGTTTATGGAGGAATTGGGAAAGAAGCAGAAGAACAGCCGGTTGTACTGTGACAGTCAGAGTGCCATTCACCTTACAAAGAACTCGGCCTTCCATTCGAAGACTAAGCATATACAGTTGAGGTACCAATTCATATGATCCACCTTGGAAGATGGATAATTGAAGATGGAAAAGATACACACTAGCCAGAATCTTCCAGACATGTTAACAAAGGGAGTAACCAGGGAGAAACTGAGTTCCTTCTCAGTTTCAGTTGGTCTTCAAAAATGAAGATGAAAATGAGAAATTTTCCAGGTCCAAGAAGGTTCAGAGTCTAGCATATACAGCAGCGATGGAGTTGTTGAGATCAGTCTCCAAGTGGGAGATTGTTGGTTGTGGAGCCAGATTATCTTCCTGATTCAGAGGTCCTTGCTTTTAGCCGTGTTTATACCCCATGAAGTATTTACACCCCATAAGTATGTACACTCTTCCACACGGGGGAGTGCAGAGGGGGGGTACCCACTCTGCGGGGTCCGGGGGGGTTATCCCCCCGGATGGGGGGTCAGGAGGCAAGCGAGCCCCCAACGGGGGTTCGGGGGCGAAGCCCCCGAAGCAAAAGTTGCCTTGTAAAAGTATGTTGTAATTTCATTGTAAATCTGGACCGTTCATTATAAGGTCACAAATCTAACAGTAGAGATTATGTTAGGGTTTTTTGCCCTAGAAGGAAACCCTCTTTTATGAGGGAAATGTATCACGGCTATGGTGGATGGTGAATATTGTATTCTGAGAGAGGAGACTGTAAGAGAAAGAAGAGGAAGTTACAACGGGTTTTGTTGTAGGTTGTACCCCTTCATTTGCTGGATAATAATAAAGGAAGGACCTGGAAATTTCTCTGGTGGACGTAGCCCACACTGGGTGAACCATGTAAATCTGTGTCTCTCTTGTATTGTGTGTCTTCTGTGTTTTGTTTCTGCATTTGTTTTATTTTATTGCTCCACGGTCCTGTTTTTCTAACAAGAACAATTACGCGTAGCGCGATACTGTATAACTGCCTATGAAAATGAGAAAGAAGAATTTTAGGCGATGGTCCAGGATGAAAAAGTACAACTACAGAGATAAAAGGAGAATTTGCTCGCAGAACGAGACATGGATAAGGAAGATGTGAGTAAATCATGCCACTTTGTGCCAATTTTGGCATGGGAGGAACTAGAGTCGGTCGAGGCTCAAGTGGCAAAGCTCGCTGAGACTATCCAACATCTTCAAGCGAGGATAATAGAGTTGGAGGTCCAAGCAGTACCGAGCACCCGATAGGAAGTGCGTGACCAGAGGGAGGAAGACACTAAGAACACAGTAATAAGGATCAGAGCCCTCACCTGAGAGTGAAAACATGAGAGTGATAGAAGTTCGCAAGCTTATGAACGCCTCGTAGAGAATCCAGAGGTAAAGAAGTTGGAAGCGTAGTTACAGCAGGCAAAACATCAGGCATCCTCCATGCAGGCATAGATGATGCTGCTCACTACAATTGAGAGAATGAAAATATCATAGGAGAAGCATTTGATGCAACAACAAATCACTGCCATCCAGGGCAGAGCAATGGAAGTAGCGCAGAAACTACAACATGTGCAGGATGAAGCCTGCAAGGTGTTTGAAGAAATTGAAGGAAAATGATCGCAACTAGACCAGGTGGTTGCAATAGTAGAACAGTGCCTGGAAGGGTTTGTTATAGCATAGACAATCCAGGATCTTGCTGAGCAGGAGGCTCAGGAAAACTAGCAATTTGAGGCCTTCGAAGTGGTATTTCCCAGATCTGAGTGACTCAGGACGAGTCATAGGTGAGTGTTAGGGACCTGTTGTCCCTCAACCAAGTTTTGAGGAATCCTTGGTCAGGTTTGGACCACCTTTTGGACTTCGATAGGACAATCGAAGATGGAGCGCCATGGCAGAGCTGAGATCACGGATCTCACTTGTTTTGCGGACTATGTGGACCCAACAAGGGGTTCTCTAGGTTTTTTTTATGGGTTATGGGATGTTAGCCCATGGGTTTACCCATGTTTAGGCCTTTTTGTAAGGAATTGTAAAAGTATAAATAGATAAGAATGTATGGTAGAAATAGATAGAGACAAGAAGTGGAGTCTTGGTAGCTAAGTGCAAGTAGTTCTGAGTTTCTTTGTGCAACATAATGCGTATGTAAGGCTCTATTCTCGATAGAGAAGTTGGATTTATTCCTTGAACTATTTTTAAGAAGTAGGATCTAGTGCGCAGCGTGCAGATCTCCTGTATGATGTGAATATCAGCTCTGTGACTTAGTGCACATGAGAAAATGAATGTAAGAGATTGAAGAATAATAAAGAAGACGAATCAGTTGGTGGAAGTAGCCCCACACTAGGGTGAACCACGCATATCTTGTGTCTTTGGTGTGCTTTGTGTTGTGTTTCTTATGTTATGAATCTTCTTAGTGCCTTGAATTTTATGTATGATAGATAGATATGTTGGTTCTTAGTGATTTACTTGTGAATGAATGTTAGATCTAACTTAATTCTATGTGTTAATTGGTAGATATGCTTAATATTTTTTGTTACTGCGTCGATCTCTCTTACGTTTTATTCTGCGATGTTAATAAGGCTAACGAACTAATACATATCATTTTCTAATTGTTTCTAGAGTGCTCTACAAAGTTTTATTATCACATATCTGTGTCCCATCTTGGTTACATACATTTGAGTCATGTAACCACCCCTTCTTCTACCTCAGGTGCGACTTTGCCTGCCTCGCAGGTGTTTCCAAAAGGGCTGGTAGTTAGAGTTTTGTTGGTGCGTTGTTGAAGCGTTGAACCTTGGGTCTGCCCCAGTGCCAACAACATAAAGTTGCATAAGTTTCATAGTTTCATAAAGTTGCATAAAGTTCCATAAGTTTTGTTGTTGCATAAAGTTGCATAATTGCATAAATTTGCATGGTAGCATAAAGTTGCATAGTTTCATAAAGTTGTATAAAGTTGTATAGTTGCATAAAGTTGTATAAAGTTCCATAAGTTTCATAGTTTCATAAATTTGCATGAGTTGCATAAAGTTGCATAAGTTTCATAGATGCATACAGTTGCATAAGTTTCATAGATGCATAAAGTTGCATAAGTTGCATAGTTGCATAAACTTGCATAAGTTTCATAGTTGCATATTGCATAAAGTTGCTTAAATTGCATAAAGTTGCATAAAGTTGCATAAGTTGCATAAAGTTTCATAAGTTGCATAGTTGCATAAAATTGCATAAGTTGCATAGTTGAATTAAAGTTGCATAAAGTTGCATAGTGTTTCTGCATTTTGAATTAGATATTTAGTAGGGACGAAGAAGACATTCTTGTTGTTTTTTAGTATAGTATTTCTAAAACTGTTTTTGAAGAGTCTTGTGAAGATATAGTCTTCCTTGCTGCTCCATGGGATAAAAACCAACATTTTCATAATCAAGTTGAAATATTACATAAGAAGAAAGACATGGTTGTCCAAGTAGACCTAGAAGAAGAGAAAATACCTAATGATATTAGAACTCAGTACACACAAAATCAACTTTGCATATCAGCCGATACAGACTACGAATTGAAACTTACACAGGTTGTGAATATCATCTAATACAGGCTATGAGTTGCAGCTTACACTAGTTGTGACTATTAGCTAATACAGGTTGTGAGTTGCAACATACACAGGCTATGAATATAAATTGATACAGGTTGTGAGTTGCATCTTACACAAGCTATGAATATATGTTGATATAGGCTATGAGTTGAAGCTTACATAGTGTTGTAACAGATATTAAAAATTTGCTCTACTTATGGTTTTCATCTAAATGTGTTTTGAGAATGATCATAGATCTTCTTCAGCTGGGAGTCTGGGCGACCATTTTCATCTATTTTAATTATTCATGTGTCTTCTACTATATGCTCATTTCAAGTATTTGACGGGCATTTGAGGCTTGTTGGCATAACATTGATTCTCAAAACGGTTTGAGATGAAAACGTCTTCGGTAACAGCAAGGGGGATTATTCAATTTCAACATTATGTAAATAATGGGCCTGCAATACTCTCGTTACCATGAAACCTATCTATAGTGAGCTTCAAGTTTTATTTGGATGACTAGGAAAAGTTCATGAATAGTAAAGAGATAAGGTTGATAAATCTCCCCATTTTCAAGTGTTCGAGTAGATAAGAGTCAGGTTTTTGTGAAAGTTGTTATAACCTGTGTTACCATGCCAAAGCCTTGCTTTTCTCAATCGAAAGAATCGTCTCAATACAATAGGAAAGTGGAACAGTCTCTTTTGTACAAGTTACGAAGTGTTTCAGAGTTCCAGCCTATGGTGAAAGAAAGCAATAGGATGGATGGTACCGGGATGCACATTCGAAATTGCATTCAGAAGAAGGTTTTTACAGTAAAAGATGAATCACGCAGCATTGAATTTGGATGCCCCATTATTCCAGGTCTCCCTGATGATGTGGCTAAGCATTGTCTTGCACTTGTCCCCCATGTGCATTTTCAGTCAATGGGGTTTGTTCGTCAGTCATGGAGGAAATTCATTCAGACCAGTGAGTTCTCTGTAGTAAGAAGACATGTTGGTACAATGGAAGAATGGATTTATGTACTAACTACAGATCCAAAGGGTAAAGGAACCCACTGGTAGGTTCTAAATCCTCTGCATGGTCAATGGCAGACTCTTCCTCCTATGCCTGGTCCTGCTAAGGCAGCATTCGGGTTTGTTGTGATCGATGGTAGACTTATAGTTATGACAGGTTTAGTTGAACATGATGATGGCACTGCTAGAGCTTCAACAGATGTATACCAATATGACTCGGCCTTAAACAGATGGAGCATGCTTTCAAAGATGAAGGTGGCACGCTATAAATTTGCTTGTGCAAGGGTTTCATGGCCTTCTCCTGGGATTCGTTGCAAAGCGTTTTGAATGATTTGGTATCTCAGGGATTGCTGAAGAAGTAATTGGGAATTTGTGGATGGTGTATGCATTCGTCGGGGACTATGGTCAAGACAGAGAAAATAGCAACCTTTGTTCGGTGTACAACTACCTACATTATGATTGCGAATGGTGTGAGGAATAAGGTCGAGGCAACTGGTGGAGTTGCAAAGAAATGGTTTAACACTGCATATAACCCCAGATTGAAATCTTGAGAAAGTAAGGGAACCAGCTACTATTAACGATGGCCTACTCTTATCACCAGAGCAGCAAGCATTTGTAGTAGTGCATACACCACGAGATGATCACTGCTTACCAGGCATAACCCGTGCAACGAAAATTGATCTTGTGAAACAGGAAGGAATATATCTAGAAGAACGTCGAATCATCCTATCAGAGTTCCATACTACAGACGAGGTGTGGACAACTAGCACGATGGGAGAGCTTACACCAGTTGTGACCATTGATGGTCGTACTAGTGAAGATGGAGTTCAGTCGCAGTTGATACACCTACCATGAGAAAAAGCCAAACCAGCCTAAACCAAAATCTGCTAAGATCATCTGGTTACTACAATTGGGCTCTGTACAACGTGCTTGCCATCACTCTAGGCCAGCGACCCAAAGACTGTGTCTGAATTGGCCGTTCCCGTGACAAATTCCAGGGGCTTGCCACTGACGCTCAGGATGAAGCTCAACTTCTCGTCTCTCTTGGCAAACTTTAACATTCTCGACTCCACTGTCACCTCTACCCCTCTTGGAGCACTCATGGTGTCCGTGTTAATCAAAATAGTAGGACCAACAATGGTGACCGTTCCGATGACGCTCCTCGACAGGTTAAAAGACTGCCTCCGATAGAAAACAACAACCCGAGCAGTATTCTGGAGTGGTTGTATAAACTGCGCAACCTTAGAGAGTTGATTATAGGAAACAAAAATGTATATGACCGCTGTCTCTCCAGTCGGATGCTTTCATGAAAACAAGTGAGGGAATCATCGTCCAATCGATCAATCTCTTGACCTAGATTGAGCGCATCTTCATGAATTCTCTTCAATAGGAAAATGGATAGAGGATTTATGGAATCATCATCATTATTGCAGAACGCTCCAAACGTATAGTCGCAGAGGAAGAAGAAACGATTGCTGGGTTCTGCAGTACGTTTAATGTCATTAACAAATTTAATTATCTTTGGATGTAAAATGGATATTGTTAAAAAAAATTACCCAGCGAAAAGAAGGTTGCATTGTCAGAAGCCGCCTGCAACAAGATTAGGAGCAGTCGCGGTTTCCTCTGGAAACATTGGAGCTGCTCCCTCCAGATTTCCACACACGCTATGAGATTGGATAGACGACCTAAAGATAGAATGTGATTCTCTCTTGCATGGGGAAAGCGGCCGAGAACCATTTGCTTGACTGCTGGACTACTTCTGTAGAAAGCACAATCGGCGATGATTATATATTCTCGCCTTGGAACTCCAGTTTCTGGTGACTGTCGTCCATCAACGACGGGGGGATTTAGGAATTTTCATCGACCTGCGACCTTCAATCAACCGCTACTTCACTCGACAAAAACGTCGGTAATACAGACAGTTTTCTGAGGCGAGCTACACGATTAAATTACTCGGAGTTGATGTAAAATAGATTCAAGAAAGCAATCATGATTTTTTTCTTGAACCTGTTAGCACGCCTGAACTAGATAGTTTCCTTGAACCTGTTAGCATGCCCGAACCAGATAGTTTTCTTGAACCTGCTAGCATGCCCAAATCAGATAGTTTGTTGGGCCTCAGAAACGAGGACCTTAATCCAGATTCCACCGAACATGCATCTCTCATTGTCCCCGAATATGATAGCTCATCCATATTTACAAATGGAAAAGTTGTCATGGCAGAATCTGCAGAAGATGCCAAGTTTTTATACAAATACCAATGAAAGTTTTAATCAACTAATCACTTCCACTACAGACAGTACTTTGGATGAGCCTCTGGGGGAACCATTTCATGCAGGACAAGCAGGAGATACTGGAGCTGATAGGGGAGACAACCCAGAGGCTGAAGTCATGGACACTTAAGCTATCAGTGAGCAGAACTCGGAGCCTGAAGTTGAAGACCACGCGGGTTCATTTCATAAAAACCTTCTCACATGGACATTAAGGAGAATTCAGAGAACACCCCACTTGTCAAATGATCGATATTGGTTCAACGAAACATCTGGCAGCCGTAGAGTCTAGAAGACAAATCGTTTCACATTCCCTGGAATGCCTAGAGTCTCATTTTTCTTCTTAAAAGACTGATGTATGTGAGATTCAAAGGGGGGGGTGGCACGAATGAGCGCAGCAGGGGAAAACCTCTGTCAAGTGGGTTTCATTTGTAATGACTGACTTTTTGTAAGTCATTAATGGAATGAGTTTTTTGTAAACTATTATGGAGCAATAAAGATGATTTTTGATTTGCGACTGTGAGATTCATCACGGTCGATTTCTTTCAGCATGTTTTCTTCTACTTCAGCTGTGTTAAAATTGTTTGGATTTCATTTATGTATTCCTTACTCGCAGTTGATGTGTTACCATAGCCTTATGTCTTCCTTAATCCGTCACAACTGCATTACATTTTGTTTTCTTCTAACCGATGGGCTTCGTTATACTACTATAACGAAAGGATTTGGGTGTTTCTGTATTTGTTTATTGTCTTTCCTCTGCACCAGCTATCAATTGTGTAAGACCAATCTGCATTTTCAGAACTCTGCATATATCCTTCGCTATGGCGGCCATCGGCCTTTCCTTTTTCTTTCCGCTACCGCATCATGACAATTAAAGCGCTGAAAGATAGACCTACTTTGCCTCACTTTCTGCAAGTTATTTAATCTCTGTTATTGTCTCTTTTCTTCGGTTTTTATTTGACTCCATGCCCAATGGACCTTTTCCTGGTTTAACCCCCAAGCCCCATCTTTCACCCATAAATCTGCCCACGTTTTTCTTTCTATTTAAATTCCTATCGTGACATTTTTCGAGAGATCCCTCTCGGGTTGGAAGAGGGCAACTTCTAATCCAAAGTGGTTCGAGGTTGCCTCGGGATTGATTTGCTGCAACCCATTTCAGTTCTGAGTGTCAACATTTTGGCGCTGCTGCCGGGGATTTTCGAAGTTGATATCTATCCCTGGGAGAACGACATTGTTATATTCCTATGGCCTGGTTGAGCAGTCAGTCATAGGCAAATATTGGTTGCACATGCTCTGGCGACTCCATTAAAAGTTTCTAATGGTGATTTCACTGGCAGAAGAACTCAGAATTGTAGCTTTTGCTTGGTCGCCCAATGGATGGAGGCACCTGGTCTACTGTTCTTGGCACTTTACGAGAAAGTGCCATCCCTAGTTGGAGCCTATGATGTAACAGATATTAAAAATTTTCTCTACTTATGGTTTTCATCTAAATGTGTTTTGAGAATGATCATAGATCTTCTTCAGCTGGGAGTCTGGGCGACCATTTTCATCTATTTTAATTATTCATGTGTCTTCTACTATATGCTCGTTTAAATTATTTGACAGGTATTTGAGGCTTGTTGGCATAGCATTGATTCTCAAAACGGTTTGAGGCGAAAACGTCTTCGGTAACAACAAGGGGGATTATTCAATTTCAACATTCTGTAAATAATGGGCCTGCAATACTCTTGTTACCATGAAACCTATCTATAGTGAGATTCAACTTTTATTTGGATGACTAGGGAAAGTTCATGAATAGTAAAGAGATAAGTTTGATAAATCTCCCCATTTTCAAGTGTTCGAGCAGATAAGAGTCAGGTTTTTGTGAAAGTTGTTATAACCTGTGTTACCATGGCTAAGCCTTGCTTTGCTCAATCGAAAGAATCGTCTCAATACAATAGGCAAGTGGAACAGTCTCTTCTGTATAAGTTACAAAGTGTTTTAGAGTTCCAGCCTGTGGTGAAAGAAATCAATAGGACGGATGGTACTGGGATGCACATTCGAAATTGCATTTAGAAGAAGGTTTTTATAGTAAAAGATGAATCACGCAGCATTGAATTTGGATGCCCCATTATTCCAGGTCTCCCTGATGATGTGGCTAAGCATTGTCTTGCACTTGTCCCCCGTGTGCATTTTCAGTCAATGGGGTCTGTTCGTCAGTCATGGAGGAAATTCATTTAGACCAGTGAGTTCTCTGTAGTAAGAAGACATGCTGGTACAATGGAAGAATGAATTTATGTACTAACTGCAGATCCAAAGGGTAAAGGAACCCACTGGCAGGTTCTAAATCCTCTGCATGGTCAATGGCAGACTCTTCCTCCTATGCCTGGTCCTACTAAGGCAGCGTTCGGGTTTGTTGTGATCGATGGTAGACTTCTGGTTATGGAAGGTTTAGTTGAACATGATGATGGCATTGCTAGAGCTTCAGCAGATGTATACCAATATGACTCAGACTTAAACAGAAGGAGCATGCTTTCAAAGATGAAGGTGGCACGCTATAAATTTGCTTGTGCAAGGGTTGCATGGCCTTCTCTTGGGATTCGCTGCAAAGCATTTTGAATGATTTGGTATCTCAGGGATTGTTGAAGAAGTAATTGGGAATTTGCGGACGGTGTATGCATTCGTCGGGGACTACGGTCAAGACAGAGAAAATAGCAACCTTTGTTCGATGTACAACTACCTACATTATGATTGTGAATGGTGTGAGGAATAAGGTCGAGGCAACTGGTGGAGTTGCAAAGAAATGGTTTAACACTGCATATAACCGCAGATTGAAATCTTGAGAAAGTAAGGGAACCAGCTACTATTAACGATGGCCTACTCTTATCACCAGAGCAACAAGCATTTGCAGTAGTGCATACACCATGAGTTGATCACTGCTTACCAGGCATAACCCGTGCAACGACAATTGATCTTGTGAAACAGGAAGGAATATATCTAGAAGAACGTCGAATCAGCCTATTAGATTTGCATACTGCAGACGAGGTGTGGACAACTGGCACGATGGGAGAGCTTACACCAGTTGTGACCATTGATGGTCGTACTAGTGAAGATGGAGTTCAGTCACAGTTGATACACCTACCATGAGAAAAAGCCAATCCAGCCTAAACCAAAATCCGCTAAGATCGTCTGGTTACTACAATTGGGCTCCGTACAACGTGCTTGCCATAACTCCAGCCCAGCGACCCAAAGACTGTGTCTGAATTGGCCGTTCCCGTGACAAATTCCAGGGGCTTGGCGCTGATGCTCAGGATGAAGCTCAACTTCTCGTCTCTCTTGGCAAACTTTAACATTCTCGGCTCCACTATCACATCTACCCCTCTTGGAGCACTCACGGTGGCCGTGTCAATCGAAATAGTAGGACCAACAATGGTGACCATTCCGATGAAGCTCCTCGACAGGTTAAAAGACTGCCTCTCATAGAAAACAACAACCCGAGCAGTATTCTGGAGTGGTTGTATAAACTGCGCAACCTTAGAGAGTTGATTATAGGAAACACAAATGTATATGACCGTTGTCTCTCCAGTCAGACGCTTTCATGAAAACAAGCGAGGGAATCATCGGCCAATCGATCAATCTCTTGACCTAGATTGAGTGCATCTTCATGAATTCTCTTCAACAGGAAAATGGATAGAGGATTTATGGAATCGTCATCATTATTGCAGAACGCTCCAAACGTATAGTCGCAGAGTAAGAAGAAACGGTCGCTGGGTTCTGCAGTACGTTTAATGTCATTAACAGATTTAATTATCTTTGGACGTAAAACGGATATTGTTAAAAAAAATTGCCCGGCAAAAAGAAGGTTGCATTGTCAGAAGCCGCCTGCAACAAGATTAGGAACGGTCGCGGTTTCCTCTGGAAACGTTGGAGCCGCCCCCTCCAGATTTCCACACGCGCTATGAGATTGGATAGACGACCTAAATATAGAATGTGATTCTCTCTTGCATGGGGAAAGCGGACGAGAACCATTTTCTTGACTGCTGGACTACTTCTGTAGAAAGCACAATCGGCGATGATTATATATTCTCGCCCTGGAACTCTAGTTTCTGGTGACTTCCATCCATCAACGACGGGGGGATTTAGGTAATTTTCATCGACCTGCGACCTTCAATCAACCGCTATTTCACTCGACAAAAACGTCGATAATACAGACAGTTTTCTGAGGCGAGCTACACGATTAACTTACTCGGAGATGATGTAAAACAGATTCAAGAAAGCAATCATGATTTTATTCTTGAACCTGTTAGCACGCCCGAACCAGATAGTTTCCTTGAACCTGTTAGCACGCCCGAACCGGATAGTTTTCTTGAACCTGCTAGCACGCCCGAATCAGATAGTTTGTTGGGCCTCAGAAACGAGGACCTTAATCCATATTCCACCGAACATGCATCTCTCACTGTCCCCGAATATGATAGCTCGTCCATATTTACAAATGGAAAAGTTGTCATGGCAGAGTCTGCAGAAGATGCCAAGTTTTTATACAAATACCAATGAAAGTTTTAATCAACTAATCACTTCCACTACAGACAGTACTTTGGATGAGCCTCTGGGGAACCATTTCATGCAGGACAAGCAGGAGATACTGGAGCTGATAGGGGAGACAACCCGGAGGCTGAAGTCATGGACACTGAAGCTGTCAGTGAGCAGAACTCGGAGCCTGAAGTTGAAGACCACGAGGGTTCATTTCGTAAAAACCTTCTCACATGGACATTAAGGAGAATTCAAAGAATACCCCACTTGTCAAATGATCAATATCGGTTCAACGAAACATCTAGCAGCCACAGAGTCTAGAAGACAAATCGTTTCACATTCCCTCGAATGCCTAGAGTCTCATTTTTCTTCTTAAAAGACTGATGTATGTGAGATTCAAAGGAGGGGGGCGCGCATGGAAAAACTCTGTCAAGAGGATTTCATTTGTAATGACTGAGTTTTTGTAAGTCATTAATGGAATGAGTTTTTTGTAAACTATTATGGAGCAATAAAGATGATTTTTCATTTGCGACTGTGAGATTCATCACGGTCGATTTCTTTCAGCATGTTTTCTTCTACTTCAGCTGTGTTAAAATTGTTTGGATTTCATTTATGTATTCCTTACTCACAGTTGATGTGTTACCATAGCCTTATGTCTTCCTTAATCCGTCACAACTGCATTACATTTTGTTTTCTTCTAACCGATGGGCTTCGTTATACTACTATAACGAAAGGATTTGGGTGTTTCTGTATTTGTTTATTGCCTTTCCTCTGCACCAGCTATTAGCTGTGTAAGACCAATCTGCATTTTCAGAACTCTGCATATATCCTTCGCTATGGCGGTTGTCGGCCTTTCCTTTTTCTTTCCGCTACCGCATCATGACAATTAAAGCGCTGAAAGATAGACCTACTTTGCCTCACTTTCTGCAAGTTATTTAATCTTTGTTATTGTCTCTTTTCTTCGGCTTTTATTTGACTCCATTCCCAATGGACTTTTTCCTGGTTTAACCCCCAAACCCCATCTTTCACCCATAAATCTGCCCACCTTTTTCTTTCTATTTAAATTCCTATCGTGACATTTTTCGAGAGATCCCTCTCGGGTTGGAAGAGGGCAGCTTCTAATCCAAAGTGGTTCGAGGTTTCCTCGGGATTGATTTGCTGCAACCCATTTCAGTTCTGAGTGTCAACACATAGGATGTGAATATCAGTTGATACAGGCTGTGAGTTGCAGCTTACACAGGATGTGAATATCAGTTGATACATGTTGTGAGTTGAAACATACACAGGCTGTGAATATTAGTTGATACATACTGTGAGTTGCAACTTACATAGGCTGCGAATATCAGATGATATAGGTTGCGAGTTGCAACATACACAAGCTGTGAGTATCAGCTTACACAGGCTACAAATATCAACTGATATGGGATGTGAGTAGCAACATATATATCAACAGTTATATCAATCCAAAAAAGATAGAAGTTTAGCACTCATGAAGCACACAAATTCTTCCACAGTGTTGGTATACAACAAACATATTTATCATCAAGTTTATGAGTCTATTACAAGTTACATAGTTTGGTCTAAGTCATCTTGGCAAGCTCGTTAAGATAAGAATTTCATGGTGGAATATTTGTAAGTGATCATACATTACTAATGCAATAAAACAAGATTGTTTGTTGGGGTTTTTCTCCCTGTATATGGTTTCCCCAGGGTATATGTGTTGTGATCTTACATGATGGTAAATTCTTATGTTTTTTTCTATTCTATTTTATGGATTATAGTAAGATGAAATCAAAGTGTTGAATAATTTAAAGTAATAATCTTCATATTATATCAAGCTCAAAAATTCAACAACTATAACCCCTAATCCCAAAAACCCTCAATCTTATCACCATTGATCCTTATGGGTGCATCAATAAATGATGTGGGCATTGTCTATGAGAATGAAGGGTGCATCACACCTAACATTGATAGTATGCAAAGTCTCTTCGTCCTTCACCATGTAGATCTCTCTGCACCCCCATCCTTTGTCTCTCAAATGCAGAATTAGAAATTTGGTTAGGAAAACCAACATCAAGTGGTTTCTTAGGCTTTATTTCAAACTCTGTCACAGGGTTGGATGGAACTGCCATGTCAAGGGCATCAAAATCCCACTCTCGCAAAAATTGACCATGTCGAGGGCATCAAAATCCCCCTCTCGTACAAACTGACCAAAAGAGAAGTTTAAAAAATTTCAAAATATAGTTGATATGAAGAGAATCAAGTTTACAAATCTATTGTACAATACATTAATAAGAAGATCTTGGAGAGACATTACCTATTTTGACGACATGATGTTAGGTTTGGCCGGATAGGGCTCCTCCTCTGTCATTTTCCAAATGTGTGAGTTTCCTTACGAGTCTTGGAATGGGTGATTGGGTTTTGTTGCTCTGCCCCTAGTCTTCTAATAGGCGGTGCGACCCTTTATTTCTTTGAGTCTTGGAATGGGCAGTGTGACCCTTTACTGCTCTGAGATGGGTGAGACTAACCCTTTTCTACTCTGATATTGTTCTCTGAGATGGGCGAGAATGGCCTTAATTTGTTTCTCTAGCTATCATGAATGGGCACGCGAGCAGGCTAGTTTTAGTTTTTATGTTATGTTTATATATATATATATATATATATATATATATATAACCTTAATATATATATATAATTAATATTAAACCTTGTCAAAAATAGTATAGACAAGGGGAATCCAATTTTTTAATTAAAACAAAGCATTGCAATGGTCCCTCTGGATGTTGATGCAATGTGATTTATACCTAGTGCTATTCATGTTAAAGTGAAGAAATTCAACCAAGTGCAGGTAAATAACGAGAGTAACTATGAATCTCTTAAGGTATTTAGATTCCTAGTCATCTAATTAGTGACATGCGTGAATGGATTAACAAGATTCCCACTATCCCTAGCTACTATGTATAAAAACCACAAACAATGGATACTAGCCCAAAATACTAACCCCTATAACTCATAATGCCTAATCCTTATAACCCTTAACTCGTAGTTCTTACAATCCTTAAAACTGGAAACCACAACATATATCAACATATTTTTAATCCTTATAACCCCTTAAACTTTACCCTAATACCCTTCATCAATAACCCAACTAAACTTGTAATCCCAATGGCACATAAACCTTATCTCGTAACTCCTAAGAATGTACAAACCCTAATTCCTATGACCCTTTTCTATCTTCTATGACCCCTAACCACAATCCCTTATAACTCATAACCCATTTAACCATTAACACTAAAAAGAATGATATAATAGCTATCGCTTAACCTTTATAATCTTACACAACTAACCCCAATAAACATTGTTATTCTAATCCCTAACCTTTATAATTCTAACACCTAAAATTTATAATTCTAACACCTGAACTCTAACACATACATCTCCTAACCCTTACCTTGAATAACACCTAAAAATCCTAATTGTTATAAACCCTGTGAATTTTCACCTTATAATAATTGTTATCCATAATGAGTACCCCTAACCCTATGAATCCTATAACCTTAAACCTTTAAGGAATTGTAAATGACATAATTAACCTAGAACACAGTATATAAACTTTTTAAAAACTAACCATTAGAACCTCTATCAAATCTAATCATATAACATCTATAAATCCTCACACTTATATAACCCATTTCATTGTATCCCATTGCTTATGTAACCCATAACCTATAGAATGAGCAACCAATATGACAACTAATCATGAACACTTACAACCATTAACCCCTATAACCTCTAACACATACAACCCTTAACATTATTAATCCTTGTGACTTATAACCCACAACTTGTATAACAAATAAAACTATGTCTAATCGTTTAGACCCTAGGAACCCTAACCATATAACCATTATCTCGAAGGAGATCTAACCATATGAATCCTATAACCTATTAATTTTAAATGACATAACCTATAAGACGTAAATAACAATTTTAAAAACTAACACATAAAACCTCTATCAAATCTAACACTTTACCCATGTAGCCCCTTTATTATCAAGCACTACTTAACCAAAGGGGGTTACATGTTTTATTTCCCAGATGGTTGTTGGATTATTGAGAGGGGGGGGGTGAATCAGTAATAGAGCAATCTAATCCTTTTTCACCATAAAATGCAAGTGTTATATCAATGTAGCATTATCATCCAATAGTTGCAGAGTAAATAAACAATGATCAAATGTGCAGTCATACACATACATAGTACACCAGTGTTTTACATGGAAAACCAAAGCAGGAGAAAACCACATAATGTTTTTTCTTATATGTATTTAAGAATTAAATTCATTGGAAGCACCAACTTCCTTTGTTTTCTAGCTCCAACTGGAAGGAGGCTCCAACCCCCTAGTTTCTCAGGCTACAACCTAAGGGAAGCTCCAACTCCCCAATTCTCTGGCTCCAACTAGAAGGAGGCTAAAACCCCCTATGTTCTCCAGCTACAATCAGAAGGTGGCTACAACCACCTGTCCTTTCCCTGTCCAACTGCTCGAAAATACAAGTGCATTATGTAGGAATTGAATATGTCATTGAGAAACCTATCACTGTATACTCATCAACCAATTTGATCTGATCACATATACCTCAAATGTAGAAACTGAATATGTCACTTAGAAACCTTTTTTTCTTCTTGTAGTGTTCTGTTTCCATGATTTTGCTGTCGCGAATCCACTGCCGTGATTTTTCTGTTGCGGTTTTTCTACCGCACTTTTCCTACTGCGATTTTTTTTCTGTGATCTTTTTGTTGCACTTTTCCTGCTACATATTTTCTTCTGCACTTTTTCTGTCGTAGTTTTCTTGCCATACTTTCTCTGCTGCAATGTTTATGTTGCACTTTTTCTGCCGCAATTTTTTTTGCTGCAATTTTTCTGCCACAGTTTTCCTGCCACACTTTTTCTGCGGCACTTTTCTCTATCAATAATACCTACCCAAATAACCTTTCACAAAATTAGATATTCAATTATATTCAAGTGTGATTTGAATGAGAGACTCTTGCCTCTTATTTAAACTTTTATGTAGCTTCATTAAGGGGTTACCTTCTAACCATCTTAACGCACTTTCCTTATTTTAGGGCTAACCCACTTCTAACCACTTGTCCACTTAGTAATTTATCCATGAACTTTTTTATTTAAATAATCTCTTTTGTATCCACTTTGACTTATAGTAAACTCATCACTTCACTTTATTATTTATCTTCTAAAATCGCTTAAACCACTTTCCTCATTTTAGGGCTAACCAACTTCCAACCACTTGTCCACTTAGTAATTTATCCATTAACTTTATTTTTTAAATAATTTCTTTTGTATCCACTTTGACTTATAGTACACTCATCACTTCACTTTATTATTTAAATAAATTCTTCTTTGCAACCACTTTGACTACTTTGACCTTTTGGGGCTTCTAGATGACTCATGAGGGTTCTCCAACTTCACATGGCCATAATTCTCTAACCGTGAGGAGTTATGTGACATTCCACATACCACCAAAAATGGAATGACATGTAATATCCATCTAGAATAATATTACCTACAAATATATCAAAACTCATACCATTATCCATCAAACAAACTTGGGTCCATTTCCCAAACCTTTGTTCTACCAGAATTCACTATCGGACTTTCTTAAATGGTTGACATCAATGACAACCAACCCAATTAATCAACAATATCCCCCTTTGTCATTGATGGAAGCACTCTGATGCAATATTGAATTCATGTCATGCAATACTTAAGTCATATCACTCATGCTCCCCTTATGACCATCGCTCCCCCTAGAACCATGCATCTATGATCTGCATCTAATAAATATCTCCCCCTTTGTCATCAATGGAAAAGGTATATTTCCATCTGGGGTTGCTCCCCCTGGAACCATGCATCTATGATCTGCATCTAATAGGTATTTCCCCCTTTGTCATCAATGGAAAAGGTATCTTTCCATCTGGGGCTACTCCCCCTAACTAAACTGTCCTTGGGGATACTCCCCCTGACTAAACTCTTCCTGAAACGATCTCCCAACCTGAACTGTCCTCTTTATGGTGCTTCCTCTTGTAAATCTATGACATATACGATAAGAATTCAAAAGGATTCATTTTGGAGTATAAATTACTCTGAATCTCTGGATAAGATACTCAAAGGCTTCTCATGGAAGAGCTTTTGTAAAGATGTATGCCACTTGTTATCTTGTGCCCACATATTCAACTTTGATGTTCTTCTCTGCAAATTGTTCCCATAGAAAGTGATACTTGATTGGAATGTGATTTATCTTAGAGTGCATCACTGGGTTTTTTGAGATACTGATGGAACTTGTATTATCACAACAAATTGGAATGGGCTCATCATAATCAACCTCTATATCTGTCAGAGTTTTTTTAATCCATAAAACCTGTGTAGAACATGTTGCTGCTGCAATATACTTTGCTTTGGCTGTAGATAAGGATATTGATGATTTTTTCTTTCTTATCCATGATACTAAACACTCACCCAAGTAGAACATTGCTCCACTGGTGCTTCGTCGACCATCAATGAAACCTGCCCAATCTGCATCTGTGTAGGAAATAAGTGATAGATCATTTACTTTTGGATACCATAATCCAAACTCTTTTTTTCCTTTGAGATATCTTAAAATCCTCTTCACTACTAATACATGTGATTCCTTTGGTGCTGCTTGAAATCGTGCCACCTGTCCAACTACCTGCATTACATCTAGTCTGGATGTTGTCACATATGGTAAGATATCAATCATTGACCTGTATTTCCTCTTGTCTATAGACTTTGAATCATCATCTTTTTTCAACTTGCAACTGGTTTGCATCAGAGTGATAATTGGTTGGCAATCTTCCATTTCGAACATCTTTAGCATTTCTCTGATATACTTAGTTTGAGAAATAAAAATTCCTTGGTTTCTTTGACGTATCTGAAGACCCATAAAGAAGGATAATTCTCCAAGTAATGACATTTCAAATTCATTCTGTGTATCCTTTGCACATTTTTGTCTTAACCTATCATCAATACTTCCAAAAATAATATCATCAACATAAAATTCAATTAATAAAATACTATATTGAGTTACCTTAATGTAGAGGTTGTTGTTTGCACTTACTTTTTTGAACCCTTCCTACTGTAGATACTTATTCAGTCTAGAGTACCATGCTCTAGGATCCTGTTTTAGCCCATAAAAGGCCTTCTTCAATTTACACACATAATTTGTGTTCTCTGACAACTTAAATCCTTTTGGTTGTTCGATGTAGACTTCTTCTTCAATTTCCCCATTGTTATAGCGGGAAAAAAACCCTATGGACTACACTAGGGTTAAACATGTAGGCAAATATAACTATCTAAAGTCTCTTACTATTTAACAACCACCCCAAATACACCCCTCATTCATGCATAAAACACAAGGTAAAAAGATCTGGTAAATCTACCTTAAACTCTGCATCCTATGTCGATCATTTTGCATTCGGTTGTTCCACGACTACAAGTCTCCTCCCAAGGACGACCTACATTCATAAACAGACAAACAAAGAACTATGAACATGCATCTCATATATGAATTAGTGGGTTAGATGTCATAATTAAATATAAATCAAACATAAAGATTGAACACATCATATTTGGGACAGAAAAATTATTCCTTTTTATTAATATCATAAAGTTACTTACAATGAGATCAACGAATGCTCCTTGAACCTGGTCTAGGCTCGTCTTCACAAAGATCCAACTGTGCTTCCATGTATCTTTCTCCTCTTCATCTCTCTCTAGGGAATGGATTAGGCTTGCAATGGAGGAAAATAGTATGAATAGGGAATTGTGGCTCAAAACTCACAATGTGGCTACAAATTCTTGGGGCAAGGGGGGAAAGTGAAATGGGAAGAGTTTCACTGTTCTTATGCTTGGATTTGGAATGATACCTCAACACATCCTTTTATATGAAAAAATGATGGTTATTCTATTGGGTGATGGGCTATAGGCAGTGGGACAGTTGGAAAACTACCCAATAGCCCATAATCTCAACGAATTCCTTGCAACCTTTTAATTTTTGCAACTTTTGTGAGTATACGCGGGCTGCAATGGTGTAGCTAGCATACGTATGCAAGCTGTAGTGGTGCAGAAAGCATCTGTACATGGGTAGTAATGGTGCACGACACGTACATCTTCAAAAATATGGTTTTTAATAAGAGCTTCTCAGTGATGGCTTGGAAAAAATAGCAAGTAAGATGGCTTGATGCCAGGTATGCATGTATGGTGAAATTTAGGGTTATAACAGATGCCCCCTAATGTGTGAGTTTAGAAAAGCATCTGATGGCTGAAATACATTCAAAATATTTAACAACGTACAAAGCGAGTGAGCCCGGGATTAGAGTTTGGGAGGTGCCATCTGCAAAAATAATAATTGTCTCATCGAGGCGGACATACCCATGATCGAGATGAAATAAATCATGGATTCCAATCAAATACACTGTAGATCCATGTCATATAACTATATAAAGTGTATCTGCAAGAAATACATAGCGGATCTACATATCAAAATCAAAGATATACATGTATAGTATCCATCTTCAAGAAGCCAATGATTCCTGATGGCTGGAGATGAGGCCTTCAGAGCTCGAACAACAACTTCAAGATCTTAAAAACTCGGGTAGGAGTGTAATGTGAGTGTACGACTTCACTACCCAGAGGTCTTCGATGGCTCGTCGGGGAACATACAAGAGGATGTCGGCGATCAGGTAGAGAACTTCAGTGATTTCAAACAAAGACTTGATTGGACTTTCAGGATGGTCGAGCATGAAGGAAAGAGACAAACTACAGAGAGGCCAACTCAAGTTGGGTAAAACTTCCCTTTGACAATAGCACGAAATATGATCAGACTCAGTTAGCATGACATTGACATAAGTTCATGATGCAGAGCGCAATGCAAACTATCCATG
Source organism: Picea sitchensis (assembly GCA_010110895.2). Lineage (NCBI taxonomy): Eukaryota > Viridiplantae > Streptophyta > Pinopsida > Pinales > Pinaceae > Picea > Picea sitchensis. The sequence continues at coordinate 231,295 of SNQJ01S0001091.1, forward strand.
TGTTTGGAAGAATAACCAAACGGAGGAGGACACAACTCTATGTAGCAAGAAAAACTTCCTAAGGTCATATTAAATCCTAATGCTTGACAAACAAACAGAAGGATGTGCTTTGTCCAAGGGCGACTCATTGTGCTGCCATAAAAACAAAATACTTTTCCCATCCTCTTTTTGGGGTATATTTGATTTTTTTGTCGTTTTCAATAATTTTGGAAAGCTTGAAAAAGAATAAAAGAATGCTACGTTACAAAGGAGGAATGAGTGTCGCAAGCATACTATTTCCAAGCACAAGGAACACACTAATGTTCAGAGCAAGGAGACATGTGCAGGGAAAGGACACTCAGGAAAATACCTCCATGGGTCAAGGTGTCAAGATGCAAAGGCAAAGTGCTACAAGGCTTGCATATAAGCCATGCTTCAAAGGTTCAATTGAGAGAAACATGGAGCTAACATTAGGCCAAAGACACAGAGATGCAAATGCGATTAATAGGACACAATGATAACATTATTCAATGTAATTTTAAACAAGCCTAGAGAAGGTAAGATCGATGGTTTTTCATTTTTAGAGAGTCTAAATAAGCGCAAAAGAAGACTCCACTGGGGTACCTTTTTCGAAGGTAGTCTAGTCGGTTCTAAAAAGGGGTAAACTAGCACAAAAAAGACATCTGTTCAAAACCATTTTAACGAGTGTGACAAAGACAAGATCACTCGTCAATCTTTTCAATTTTAAGGAGTCTGAAAAGAGCTTAACTATGGACTCACTGCCTTTTTTTAGTCTCCTTACCCTGAAGAAGTAAAATTTGCTGAGGAGAACTCTCCCAGAGAGATGAATCTCCTGAGGTGTACATTTTTCCTCCTTAATATACATGCCATAAAAAGGGGTAAACTCATGCCAGTAGATGTTTTTCTGAACCAATTAACGAGTGTGAAACAACAAGGTCACTCGACGATCTTTTCAATTTTAAGGAGTCTAAAAAGAGATTAACTATGGACTCCATAGACTATTTTCTTCTGGACTAGTTTAACGAGCATGAAGGAATAAGGTCACTCAGCTATATTTTCAATTTTAGGGAGTTTGAAAAGAGCTTAACTATGGACTCTGTGGGGGTTCCTTTTTCGTAAATTTCGTTCCTCAGACCCGAAAAAGGGTTAAACTTATACCTGATAATACTATTATAGCGAACCGGAGTTCCTAGAGTATACCTTTATTCATATAATTGACCGTCTGGACCGAAAAATGGGTAAACTATTGCCGGAAAAATGATCCTTCAAGTTTAAGTTTGGTGAGCGTCAAGGACAACAAGATCGCTTGACAATCTTTTTATGTTTATAGAGTTTGAAAAGGGCTTAAAGAAGACTCATTTTTTGGGAGTCTCGGGGGTGAGGTCAAGAGTGATGACATATCAGACGTGTGAGGCTCAAACTCATAATCAGGACAAGACTAAGAAGGACTCCCAAGCCTAAATTCATTAATGACGGCATGGACACCAAAATGCAACCAGGATCTACCTAGGGAATCCATGTAGAGGTAGGATCTACCACTAAATTACGACACTTATAAAGCAACAATGATGGTTCCATGTCGCAATTCGGTGGGATCGATCCTATGGCAAAGCGGAAAAGACAACAATATGAAAAAAGTGGAGGTGGAATCCTAACTTAAATGCAAAATGTTGAAAAACGACTTTTACCAAAGAATCTTTAAAAGTGACCCATCTCCCAAAAAGATTTCCAAACCAAAAGTGAAGTGTATCGTAACATCCAATGAGAAACTTAAGAACCACGTTAAATGATTTTCAAGCCAGAAAAAATGACAAAAGGGTCTAAAAAATGACAAAGAGGGCCAAAAAAGTCTATAAATAGAAGTTGTCAGCTCATTATCACCACTACAAATTGAGAATTGACCAACACGCCAAAAACACCCCTTTGCTAAAAGAGTTGATTCTGGGAGATTCAGAGGATGAAATGAACTTCTGCTCAGACCAAGTAAGTACAAAATATATCCTCCTATATTTCCATAGTTCCTTCTTGCATTAGTTTTATTTTTTTGGGGGGAAGCACTCTTAAAAAGGGGTGGCCCTGCATGTACGTGGGATGTTCGAGGACAGCCTGCGTATGCCCACTAGTAGAAAACACTCTGCCCATGTGCATATGCAACTGTGCTCACTACAGCTTGTGTACACCCTCAAAAAGGTAAAGAAAATAAAATACAAGATCTAACTCTCCTTTGAACTTGTCATTGACAGGATGTATGTCAATTGGAGGGAGAGGGAGCATGAGGATATATATATCTTGGTCGATGAGAACCCTACAACTATGGCTACATTGAGACAATGCAGGTTGTGTAAGTTATTCTGGTGTCCATTCATGAGGGCACAACCCAGGATACTAAATGACTTGGTAGATTATTGGCATCCTGACGCTGAGGAATTTATGCTCGAGGAGAATTCATTGACTCCAACGACTAAAGAAATTTACTTTCTAACTGGCCTCTCAAGGAGAGGTGAACCAGTCAACTTGCACACTTTCCCCCCCTGGGCCTCACAACATTTTTGAGTTGATCGAACTTCATTGCGAGGTCGGCACTGGGAAAGTAGGTTCTCAGGTGCCTATCAACAAGATCACCAACCTATCACTGAAAGTGATATTTTTACTCATTGGGAAGATCACTGGATCTACATATTTACATCAAGCCTCCCAGGCACACATGCATTGTGCAGTGCAGTGCTTGAATGCATGAATATTTGATTGGAGTACGACCATGCTAGACTGCATGAAGAGACAACTCACCAAGTGTCGTGGGAGGAAAAACAAGAACTTCGTGTTAGATAATATTCTATGCTCGTTCCTTTTTGAGAGGGTACCCAGTCTCAGTCCTTGAGAGACAGTGTGGGGTCATGTGGCCTCTGCCCCAGCAGTGTGTAGATGGGCGACATTGTTGTCACGATAGGGGGGTAGGTGGACCATAGAGGCCTTTGACGACACCTATTTTGACTGGTGGGCATGGAAGATTATGGCGATAGAGGACTACCCCTATGTCGAGATCAACTTTTCCAGGGACCCAGACATACCCTTACTTGTCATAGTTGAGGGAGGAGAGATGGGTACGCTTTTATTTTTAAAGTTATTTAATTTTTAGTTTATTTTTATATATATCATTTTTATGTGTACCTGAGTATTTGAAAACTATGTATCTGTTATGTAAAGATGTGGGACTAGTGCGTCCAACAGATTTTGCAAGGAGAAGGCAGTGTACTTGACCAGAGGCAGCACCAGCAACGGTTGTCGGAACAACAACAACAACAGTAGGGGGACCTCTAGCCAAAGAGTATGAGAGAGTGTTGAGATGGGTGGATTGGAACCTCACCGCACTCACTCGTACAATTCCCATGTCTGATATCGAGGATCTCCCGCCATCTATGCAACCTCATGTAGTTGGGGTGCCACGGACCTGGGTCCATATTTTCCGGCATTTGGAAAACATCGTCGTTCACTATGGCAGGGCCAACAGGCCCTGTTCTTATCTTAGGGTGGACCACTTACGTGTTGAGGGCACTCTTTTTGTATATTTTTGAGGGCATAAGCCCCACGATGTATACCATACATATTATTTTTTGAGGCGCTTGTGCAAACCTATGCACTCTGAGACTTTTGATATATAGATATGCGTATTTACATATTTGTATGTGTTATGGATCACATTTTTACAATTTTTGTACATGTGTATGTGTGTGCTTCTTTATGTGTGTGTAATATGCAAATCTAATGCATGATTGGCTAGAGTATCCATGATTTGATTCAATCTCCTAGGAACATGGATATATGTAATGTAAATAAAGCATCGTTCTAAGAGACGTACCCTAAGGAATCATCAGTGTAGAGTAGGATCATAAATGTAGTAAACCCCATTTAACTGGGAAACAAGAAACTATGCATCTAAGTAGACCCGGAGGTGAGAGATACCATGGGACAAAGCGTCATCAAGAAACTCTATCACTGCATTGTATTTGGCAACATTATTTGTGGCGTCACCTAGACATATACCTCAAGAAGATAGAGATTGGCCTTAAGGTGTAAAGTTCACCCAAGATGAGAAGAAAGCCTCCGAGTGTGTCAGCTACTATCGTCCACGAACCCAATGAACACTTCTTATTCACTTGACATCTACCACAAATAAAAATATGCCATCAAAAATGACACATCCATAAAAGAAAAAGACAAAAAACTAAACTGTATAAGAACTATACATATGTACAAGAAGTCACCCAAGGCGACCCACCTTCGAGTAATACTTCTTGAGGTAGAGCCCATTTCTAGGCTCCACCAAAGATTTTCCTTCAAAGTCAACTAGATGATAAGCACCCTTCTTTAGTACCTCCTTCATGATGAAACGTCTGAACCACATAGTTTTGAACTTGCTTTCCCCCAGGGGATCCTTATCTTGGTCATAGACCAGGACAAGGTCGCCTTCAGAGAAAATACGAGAATGAACGGACCAATCATATTGACACTCAAATTTTTTCTTGTGAGCCTCATTATCCAAGGTTGCTTCATAGCGTTGCTCATTGAGATGCTCGAGATATAATAAGCATTCCTCAAGCGGTGAAGTGTCTAGCAATAACTGTACTGCCAACTTTAGAGATGGGATCTAGCACTCTATTAGCAAGACTGCTTCCATCCCGTAAATGAGTTGGAAAGGTGAGAAACTGGTTACAATCTTTACAGACATTCGGTGGGCCCACAACATCGAGTACAACATCAAATGCCAATTTGAATTGGCGTAATTGATCGTTCGTTGCAGAATAGTCATGAGGGACTTATTCACAGCTTCCACCTAACAATTCGATTGTGGGTAGTAGGATGATGAATGCTCTTGCCTCAAACCAATATTTGATGTTAACTCAAACATCATTTTGTTCTGAAAGTGACTACCATGGTCAGTGAAAATATCCCTCGGGATGTCGAACCTTGCTATTATCTGATTGAGTAAAAAGAGAGTTGTTGTCTCGCTATCATATTTGAACGTTGGCATAGCTTCGACCCAATTTGTGAAGTAGTCTACTGCTATGATGATATAACGGTGCCCCCTGGATGAAGGGGGGTGGCATGTAGTATAATCAATCCCCCACTTGGTGAAGGGGTCAATTGTAATGATGGGAAACATAGGAGCTGGGCGTGCCCTCATCTTCCGAGAGAAGATCTGACATAGGTGGCACTTCTTGACCGATTCAACACAATCCTTGATTAACGTCGGCCAAAAGTAACCGTCTCGTAGAATCTTTTGGGTTGTTTCCAACCTCGAAAAATGACCACCACATGATCCAATGTGGAATTCATTAAGAATGAGTTATTATTCTTCATGAATGAGACATCGACGAAGGATGCAATCTACACCTCAACGATACAAAGTGTCCTCAAGTATGAGATAGTTTTTTACTTGATGGCATATATGTCGACACTCATCATGAGAAGCAGAGGCAGGGAACTTCAAAGTCTAGAGATAGACTAGTATATCTCCATACCAGGGGTTCAAAGATGAAATCAGAAAAATATATCCTTTAATCGGTGATTCTTCAGGTGTAACATCACCTGACTCGACCGGAAGTTTCAAGATAAGTTCCGCAAAGACCAATGATTTCTTAGATTTTACAGAAACAAAATCCAATTCAAATTCCTAGAGGATAACAATCCATCTACTGATCTTTCCACTGATTACATGTCGTGTCAACATGTATTGGAATAGATTCACAACAACAATGATGGTGGTCTTGGGAAACAAGATATAATGAAGGAACCATTGGATAGCATGTATTATTGCCAATGCAAGATGTTCAACATGGGAGTAGTTGAGTTCTGGTCCAACAAGGCCTTGGCTCAGGTAATAAATCACATGTTCTTCAAGTAGATCATCCTCTTGAACCAAGACCATACCGATGGTTGACTCTACCGCGACCAAATACAATAAGAAATATTTATTATAATTGGGTGGTGGAAGTAGAGGGGAATACATGAGGGAACGTTTCAATGATTCGAAAGAGTGCTGAGAGGCTTTGTCCCAATGGAAACATATGCCTTTCTTTAGTAAACACATAAACCCTTTAGTGATCTCGACATAGTTTGTGATAAAACTCCGAAGAAAATTGGATTTTCTCTGTAAACTCTAAAGCTAAGGGACTGTGCATGGGGGAGGCACCTGAACTATTGCCTCAACCTTTATAGGACCAACCATGAACCCTGTTGTTGAAACTATAAAACCCAAAAGACGACCCGACATCACGCAAAAACTGCATTTGTTAGGATTCAGGAGAATCCGATAGTAGCGACATCGCTCAAATATAAGTCGGAGTTGCATGGGATGATCATCTCTCTTACTATATCTTGATGATAAATCACTAAGATAGGCCTCGAATATGTGTTTGAGATCGTGGAAAGAAAAATAAATGGACTGCTGAAAGGTCGCTCCAGCATTCTTCAAGCGAAAAGGAATCTTTCGATACGAAAATCTACCCCAAGGATAGATAAAAGTTGTTTGATGATGATCCTCAGGTTTAATCTGTATCTGATTGTATCCCGAAAAAACATCCATGAAAGAAAATACCTCACAGCCAGTGCATTCATCAATGATTTGGTCAATGAATGGGGTGGAGAAATTATCCTTTGGACAATCCTTATTCAAATCATGGAATTCAGTACATACGTGAATCGTTCCCTGCTTTTTGTTGATCGGAACAGGATTTGACACCCATTGTGTCAACTGAACGGGGTAGATGAAATTAGCTTTGAGTAGTTTCTCTAATTTAGCCTTAATAGCTGCTTCTTTCCGAGGATTAACCGGAGTGGCTTGGTGTCAAGGTAATTCGTTATTTCATGTTCAACGATTCTTGGATCTATGCCTGGAATTTCCTTGTAAGACCAAGCAAAAACATCATGGAATTCTTTAAATAAATCAGTGTAGATTCGAATCTCCTCGGGGGAGAAGTCCTCTCTAACGAAGACATTCTCCATGTTGCCAGGGGTTCTGGAGATGTCGATAGGTATTGTTTTAGTGATGGTTTCCATATTACCTTCAGCGTAAACTTCATGCGTAGCCAAAGGATTGATAGGACAAGACCTATCTCCAGTCATAGTCAACACAAATTCACCCGCCTCAATTCTTCCTAACTTCAGGAGAAAATAAGATCTTTGATGGAGATCGTCCCAGTGTTTGTCTGGACTATTCAATGCCTCTATAATTGCCTCGTCATAGGGCAAGACCAAGTCTAAGGAATCGGTAGTGGTGAGCGAACCTTGAGCCCAGGTAGGCTCGAAAACTAGATCTAACTCTTGTGCGGGAGTCAAATTGGGATCGACGGAAGCTTGCTGGACTATAGAGTACACAACCTCTATCGCGGACAAAGGCATGGACATGCCATGATGCCCTATCCCTTCCATCCTGGCTGATGGGGAAGGAAGAGTCCACGGATTGTTAAAGTAAGTCATACAGAACAATGATACTTGAAATATTTCAGCCTTAGGTTGGTGTTGTCAGCCAACTCACTTTTTCCATTGTCTTATAAGCTGCCTACACCAATGTTTTGCAAACATCAATCTCTCATCGCAATTTTTAAATAAATGACACTTTTATTTTTGTGACACTTACACATTTACCTTCGTTTTGTTTTCACGACTGTAAGCGTGAAAACTTCGTCTTTCGAAGTCTCGTTGAAATCATTAGTTGAATTGTTGCTATTCTTATCGATATGCTTATTGCGATTACATTGCACTTATCGTTATGCAACTCTCAAAACCTTTTGATCTGTACTCATTGAACATTCTTGTATTGATTGTGTGACTTGGTTTCATTGAGTTTGCAATGCATTAACATTTGGATTTGCATTTATTTGACCTACTTGACCTTTGGTTTCATGAGATACATGGGTGTTGTGATTAAATCTTTCATATATATATATATATATCTTTTGATTTAATGCCTATGTGTATGATTTCATAACTATTGGTATGTTGGTTACATGAGCACCATTGGCACATTGGTTAAACTATCGATTATATGAGCCGATACATTGGCGCATAGTCGATTTTGATTTTGATTTATATGTCGGGTGTTTAAAACTATGGCATAATGTTTGCATGCGTTGGTTTATACGTTGATTTTATTGGTTCGGAAACTGACTTGATTTTTGAACTACTATAATGGATTGAACAACTATGTAAATCGGTGGTTGTACTTTGGCAATAATTGTTTTGCATGACAGAGATAAGCTCCACCACCTTCGCACGATGGCATTTATACCTATCCCATATTCATCGTTCACTTCTGTTAGCTTGGGTAGCTCTGCTCCTATGTGTGTTTCGACCCAAACCCTCGGCTTACCATGTGCTCGGCTCCATGGCACCAGTCGTGCGAATCGAGCCAAACAACAACCAAGCCTTGTTAATGTTTGACAATGCCCGGAAGGACTTGGAAGAAAATGGATGGCTCACCTTCGTGCAACGATTTGAGGGTTTTAATCTAGCTGTAGCATGACAGTTTTCCATGAATTTCGATGGCTGTAGAGCCAAGGTGGGTGACACCCAGTTGGAAATTGACGAGGAATTTATCAGTTCTTCTATAGGGTTACCCTCCTCGGGACAACGTTGGTTCAAAAATTCTAAGGTCGAGGAAGTGTCATGGACATTGTTGTTCGTTTCGCGCAAGGTCACCTCTTGTGATAGAGGTATGCCCATCTCTGCACTTAAACCATGATGGCACGATACCTTGATGGTAATCAAATAGTTCGTGACCTGTGAAGGTCGATACGGACTTGTGTTTCTCTACCACCTGCGTTTGCTAATGAGTTTTATGGGATACTCATTGAATATTCCCTTTTACTTTCATCGAAGCCTATATAAAATGTCGAAAAGGTTTAAACGATAGAAGGCTGACAGTAGCCTGTTCCACTATGGGATTATTAAGCTTATCGTTGTGCATCACTTGAGTTTACATGCTGATAGTTGGAAGGCTTTCATCGCCCGAAATGGTTTCAGTGACACTGAACTTGTCCAGGTTGACAAACCTGTGGTGAGTGAAGCCAAGGCCGAGCCACCTGTGCCTTTTCATATCCTACTGCCTCCTCCTAAACCCTTGGCCGACCCTAAGATTGACTTACCCGACACTATAACTAAGAAGTGTGAGACTATTAAGAAGCCTGCGAGAAAAAATCCCAAGGCAAAACCTACTGCTAATGCCAAAGGGAAAAGGAATGCCCGACTCATTTCGAGAATGGAAAGGAACAAACCTAAACCCTCTGCTGAGTCAAAACCTATTGTTCTTAGTGAGGATTATGATTCTGATGTGGAACGTTTCTTAGCCAACGAGTACCCTTACTCGCAGGGTTTATGTCCTGAGCCACCTTACGATTTCGTGTCAAATCTTCCCCCCTGCCTAAGAAACGACCCTAGCTACCCTGGTATCAAATTGCCTAATGAAACCCTCAGTAATGTGATCAAACCCTCACCTGCTCTTTCAAACCCTACACAGTCTTCCTGTGATCGATGTGATTTATGGATAGAACGGTACTACATTGACGTTCCTATACTCCAATCGAAAATTCAATCGCTGGAAGACCAAATTACAATGTTGACCAGACAAAGAGACCAGCTCCAAGCAGCTGATAAGAAGAAGAAGACGATAGGATCCATCCTTTTCAAAAATGTTGAATCGGCCACAGCCGTTATCAACTCCAAATTGGCATAATCAAGTCGTCTCCTCGCTATACATGTATGAAAATTTGATATCGTTTTAGTTCTGTGAGTGACCATGACTAATATAATGATTTGAAATAGCTTTGTCTCTCATTCAAATGCCTCTATCATTCGGTGATCATCATGTACATTGTTTTTCTTTGATTTGATATACGATTTGCTCATGGATTTTTATTAGATTTGAATGGTTTTCATTTAGATTTGATTTGCTAAGTTTGTCTGATTGAAGTAACAAAATTAATGGTTTGTTTTCAATTCAATCCATTTTGTATCCACTCCGAACAGGAAGTTTTCAAACTCAATTTAGAATACGATTATGATTGATATGATTTCGTTATAATTCATATGCTGTGATTGGTAAACGATTTCAATGAATTTGGTTGTTACGATGTTGTGTCGTATAATGTTCTAGATTTGATCGTTTCCAAGTTGGGAAAAATGACTCTATTTTTTATGAAAACGATACGTTCATTTAAGTCTGTGCGAATAATGTTCATGCCCGAATCATGGAACTATTATGATTTTCAATGATAATGTTAAAATCCAGTTGTTCGATTCCCTTGATAGATTCGTATCAGAGATACTGCTCTGTTTGATGTTAATTTTGCAAAACGAATCGATTGATTGTGTTATCCCTACCCGATCCGGTTATAATTCATTTGAATGGAACGATGTTGATTAGAGTCAATCGATCTTGATTGCCCAATTTGCAATAACAAATTACGAATTCTGTTGCTAATCGATCGATCCTATTACGATTTTATTTGAATTGAGTTTCACGCTAGTTTGAATTGATCTATTCGTAGCATGAATCGTTTGTTGTGTTAACACAGTTACAATGATTTGAAAATGATCTGGTCGAATTCGTATTTCCTGTTGACAAGGCAACGTAACAGTTCTTACAATTTGTTTTGATTATATTGATTTCGATTGGATATGAAACAATTGCATTTATGTTCCATATGATTGTATCACCCGACTTTATGGTAACAAAAGAAACAGAGTATTCCTATCTCTGTATTCGGTTGGATGATTTTTGATCCTGTTTGATTTCGAATGGTATAATAACTTTAAATTAAATTACTCGTTTTCAAATAGTGATTGGAGGTTAATTGAATTTGATTCCTTAAAAGATTTTCAATTAATTTTAATATTGATTATGTGTCTTATTTTAGACCAGCTACAGAATCGCATGATTCTGTAGCTAGTCCATAGAATTAGATTTTTATTATTTTATTAATAAAAGATCCTTCTAACTTGTTCATTTTTGATCCTTTTCAGGTAAATTCGAATTGCAAGGGATATGATGAGCAGACTAGGGGATATTTGTGTATTTAGTTTTATTTTAGTTTCCTAGTTTAGTTGAACATGGGAGATTCTCCCAGATTTTATGTAAACAGTTTGATAACTTCCACAGGGAGGTTTTACCCTGTGGAAAACTTATAAATACTTATTATTTTTGTAATAAGGATCATCCTCACTTGTGGGAGAACCAGGATATGGAATTCTAATACAAACTGAGACAGAAGTTGATGTTCTGCTACAGCTTTCGCTCACAAAAGTTGATGTTCTTCTATAGATTTCACTTTCATAATATCAATCCTTCGTTTCATGTTTATGCTTATCAACTTGCATTTGATTAGTGACTACTTAGCTATCATCATGGGGTCTTTTGCAGAATGATATGATTTTAATTAATATGATCCATGTCTTCCGATTTATTTCACTGTAATTTTAAAACATAGTTAAATTACTGTCTAGCTTTATGGTAATGATGATTTCTTCTTCTTTATCAATTGAATTATTTTGTATAAGTCTTTACATACGGGTTTATCTAATTGTAGAGATTTATAAATTATATGATTGTTGTGATTTTTATGTCTTGTTTGTCCTGTAAACAAACTTGAAGAGAATCGCAGCTATCGTTTACGAGAAGCTCTCAGATAATTCAGTGCGGGTTTCCTCCCTCCGATCTGCTAAAACAATCATCATATACAGGACAAATTTGGAGCGTTTCCAGGTCAGTTTGTTATTTATTTGTTTAGTATATTTATTAGTAGTTTAGTTAGATATATGTTTTAGTTTATATTAGTAATTAGGATTAGTAGTTTAGTAGTTTAGTTTAGTTAGTTTCTGTCTTATCTCTGTTCATAAAATTATAAAATCAACATAAAATATCTGTCTCTGTCTTAGGGTAGAATGCAAATGAGTTTTTCAGGTTTTATTCAAATCTGTAAATTGTAGATATTGTACATTTTGTGAATAAGTTATATTTCAGTCAGTAGTTAGTTAGTTAATTAGTTTGAGTTAGTTTAGTTTTAGATAGTAGATTGTATATATAGAATAGTTAGATTAGATTAGTTTGTTTTATTAGTTAGTTTTAGTTAGTTTTAGTTTAGTTAGTTTTATTTGTTTTCTTTTAGTTAGATTAGTTTTAATAGTTAGTTTAGATTAGTTTTCTTTTGTTTTCTTAGGACCTTAGATCAGATAACGGAGCCACTAAACCTGTCAGGGTGGTTCATCCCAAATGGCTTGGGTTATTAGACAACCCCGGACCAGTTCCACTCTCTCAGTTGACGGACGGTCGATTTCGCCCGTCAACAAATGGTGCTAGAAGCAGGGCCTGAACTTAATTAATGGCACGAGTCGGTCACAAGACTCCTCCACCCCCTAATCGCTCACCTATAGTGACTAGAAGCCGTTCACACGATAATATTCCCCTTCAAACAACAACTAATTCAACCGAAGATCCACAGATCACAGTTGAGCCAGCAACCCCTAATCCTACAGGTGGTGACATACAAGAGATTGTCCATCAATATATTATTAAAACACATAGTGCCTTAGCCCGCTTGAGGCAACGAAACCATCCATGGGGTCAACCTTTGGACTTCTTTGATATCAGAGAACAATTAGGTGACACTAACCTCACTGTGAATCCTTCAGACCCAATCTCAAATCCTGCTGCAGGAGGATCTGGGATACCTCCTTCACCACCTCCATCATCTCCTTCCTCTTCTGGAGGAGATTCCTCTAATGAAGGCAATTCACCTTCTCAGCCGTCCACACCCACTACCCCAATGGAAAATTAGAACAACCCTGCAAGACCCTGGCTTGATCAGGATGCCGTAGCTGTACCTAGAGCACAACACCCTTTACCTAAGCATCCGGAGAAATGGCTTCCCAAGTTTGACCCTCATTCAAAACAGATCGTTGAAGATCATATAAAAAAGTTTATGTTAGCCATAAGACTCTGCAATGTCGAACATGAATATGTTGTCTGTAGGTTGTTCCCGTATACTTTCGAGGATAATGCATCAACATGGTACTTTTCCCAACAACCCCATACCATCGTGTCTTGGGAGAAATTTGAGTCATGCTTTTTGGAAAAGTTCGGAGACGGTAAGCCTCTGAAAGTCCTAGTCATGGACCTTTCTAGCTGAAGAATGAACCCAAAAGAAAAAGTTAAAGACTTTAATCAAAGATTCTTAACACTTAAAAACCGAATCCCCGCAGATTCTATGCCCGCTGAGAGTCTTATAATAGCTTACTACACTAAAGCTTTGCATCAAAGTATAGCTATCTAGGTTAAACGATCTAAGAAAGCCACACTGTTAGAAGCCTTCGAGGAGGCCAGCCAGATTGAAAAAGACATACTCAGCCTTAAAGACTCTACTAGCAACAAAACTGAGACTAGTTCTTCTTCCAAAAAGAAGATTTAAATCCTCCCCAGACCCACTCAAAATAAATCACAAACTGAAATTTCTGATTTGGAAAACTTAACTAAAGTTGTTCAAAAACCGTCAAATCAAGTTATAGACTTAAAAAGGTAAACCGAAGAAGCTTCCTCAAGCAAGGGGCCTTACAAGCCCCCGTTCCGGAAGCCTTTTCCCACCAACCGACCTAATCCAACCACTGAAGGCCTTAATCTGGAAAGTTTGCAATGCGCCCTACAAACAATTCTAGAAGCCCAAGATAACTTGATGCCTCCTGAGATTTCTGAGGAGGTATTTGAACAGGAGACAGTTCAAGAAGAAGAGTCTTCTCCAAACATTTTTGGACACTTCTCGGATAGCATTTTTCAAGCCAACTTCGAGACAGTTCATCCTTATAATACCAGGAGTAAGACAACAAACAAACCTTCTACCGAAAACACGACAACTTCGCCTCTAAAGAAATCTAAATCACTTGAGCCTAAATAGAGTAATGTGAACCCTAAATTAGATTATGATGTTGTTGAAGATCTTAAAAAGTTAAGGGCTAACATTTCTATTTACGAGTTATTGAAATTTCCATTTTTGTTACAAAAAATGTTGCAAAATATTTATGAGAATGGCAAGAATGGTATTTCTAATGGTAACAAGGTTGTGCAAAGCAAAGTCCCCCAGAGGACTTCCACTAAAAATAATCCTGATCCTCAAGATAAAGGAAGCCTCCCTGTAAGTAATGTAAATAATGTAAATAATGTAGATAAAGTAGCTTTAGAAACTGAGAGTAAAAAGCCACAAACTACCACTCTTAGCACTCGCAAAAATGTACCTCCTTTCCTATTAACTTTTGAGATTTTTAATAGAAATGTGCACAATTGCATGGTAGACTCAGGGGCGTCATCCAATGTGATGCCATGGTCTGTTTTCCAAAAGATTAACGCTGAAGTTGAACGATCGAATCTAAAAATCATACAACTTGATTGGACAAATGTCAATGTTATAGGCGAACTAAAAAATGTGCTTATTAGATTATCGTCTGACCCCAAGGTTCATCAAGTTATTGATATAATTGTTGTGGATATTCTGGAAGTGTATGGTATGTTTTTAAGCAGGGATTGGTCAGAGAAGCTACATGGTTATTTCACAACAGATTGGTCCCATCTATGGCTTCCAGAGAACGGAAAGCCTAATAAAATTAGAGTAAATCGTGAGTGCTACCTTAAGTTCACGGTCACTGATTTGAACAATTCCAACGAACCGTATACACCTCCTGTTGATTCACTTGAAGTACAAGGAATGGACACCTTCTTCGGCAATTTCATGGCCGAGGCTTCATCTATCACCAATACAGAACAGAAGTCCGAGATTGTAGCATATATACAGCCAGAAGCTTCCATGCAACAATCCCATGTACCCGATGCAAATCAAATTTGGTCTTTGTATTTCGATGGATCAAAGTCCAAAGAAGGAGTTGGAGCGGGCTGCGTCATTATCGATCCGGCAGGTAACAAAACATTAATTGGATGTAGGTTGGAATTTGAATGTACTAACAATACTGCAGAATATGAGGCTTTACTGCAAGGTCTCAGAAAATCTTTGGATATGAACATTCAAAATTTAACCGTCTTTGGAGACTCTTAAATAGTGGTTAGACAGGTAAGAGACTCTATCCACTGTCTTTCTCCGCATCTCAAAAGCTACCGGTCTGAGGTATGGAATTTAATGAATAAATTTTCTGCTTTCAATATAAATTCCATTCCTAGGTTGAATAACTCTGAAGAAGATTTATTAGCTAATGTAGCTTCTAAACTTCTTCCTGCAAAAGGCTTGTCCCCAGATGCATTCTCAGTTGAGATGTTGTTTCGACCATCCATTCCCGACAACATCACAAACTGGAGAGTATTTGATGACGATCAGCAGATCATCAACTTTCTGCACATGGAAGAAACCTTTCAAGGCATGGTGATAGATGAACGCACGCACGACGACAATTTGTACGATTTTATGGTAATACCTAATCTGAAAACTCCTGAAGCTCTATTGGATATGGTAAACTCGATCCCAAAATATGTAGTTAGATTAGAGAAGTTTTATGATTTTCAAGATAAATTTAAAAATACGGTCAACTGTAAAACCAATAGTTCCTCGTTATCTTATGAAAATGTAAACTTAGGAACTAATGAAAATCCTCAGTGCATTAATCTAGGTTTGGGATGTTCTCAACAAGAAAAAGTTGCATTTGTTAAATTGTTCAAAGAATTTAAATATGTCTTTGCATGTACGTATGATGACCTTAAGACTTTCGATCCTAATATCATACAGCATGTCATCCCGATGAAGCCCCAAACCTTACCCTTCCGACAAAAACTGAGAAAAATGCACCCTAAACTAGAACCGACCGTTCAAAAAGAATTGAATAAACTCCTAAATGCTAAGATAATTTTTCCTGTTAGGCACACTCAATGGGTTTCCAACCTGGTCCCAGTCCGAAAGAAAAATGGGGAAATCCGACTCTGTGTCAATTTCCGAAACCTCAATAGAGCGTCTGATAAAGATAATTATCCTGTCCCACCCATGGAACAGATCCTTCAACAGGTATCTGGTTCCGAGAGGCTATCTTTACTAGATGGTTTCTCGGGGTACAACCAAGTCCTGATGTCTCCACCAGACCAACTCAAGACTACCTTCCGTACTCCATGGGGCACTTATGCTTATCACAAAATGCCCTTTGGATTGATTAATTCCGGAGCCACTTTTCAAAGAGAAATGGACATTGCTTTCCGAGGCTTAATCAATCAGTCCATCATAGTTTACTTAGATGATGTGACTGTATTTTCTAAAAACAAAAACGATCATCTAGCTCACTTATGAGCCGTCCTACTGCGATGTCACAAATACAACATCTCCTTGAACCCCAAAAAGTCCATCTTTGCAGTAGAATAGGGTAAACTCTTAGGATTCATTGTGTCTAGCGAAGGGATTATTATTGACCCCGAAAGGACTCAATTCATCGCAAAACTTCCCCCTCCTATGTCCAAAAAATCTATGCATTCTTTCTTAGGCCAGATCAACTTCGTGAGAATATTTGTCCCTAGTTTCTCCGAAATGGTCAGGCCTTTACAGAATCTGATTAAGAAAGACACCCAATATTACTGGGGACCCCTAGAAAACCAAGATTTTAATGCAATAAAGAAGGATATAATAGATGCTCCATCTCTCATGAGCCCAAATTTTCCCCAAGACTTTACACTCTACACTTTTGCCTCTGACCGTTCCTATGTCGTCGTCCTAACCCAAAAAAATGTCGGGAACAACGAAGTACCCATCGCCTTTATGAGCTCCTCTTTCAAAGGCGCCGAACTTAATTACCCAGCGGTAGATCGACAAGCCTACGCTGTTTTCAAAGCAATTAAGCACTTCCGGTCCTATCTTTTGAAGTCAAGGATGAAAGTCATTGTCCCTTACCCAGCCGTGAGGAACTTGTAAGTCCAAAAGGAAATAGGAGAGAAGAGAGCCAACTGGGTCACCTCCTTGCAGGAGTATGACTTAGAAATTACCCCAGCTCAGATTGTGAGAGGCCAAGGGTTATGTAAGTTGGTTGCTGATTCGGAGTCAGGAAAGCTAGAAGAAAGTGATACGTCGAACCTAAGGCAAAGTGATCAAGGTTTAATCTGTTGCGCATAAAACTCTGTTAGTCCTTGGTACAACGATATAAGATTCTATCTTGAACATGGGTCAGCCCCCTGTCACCTAGAACCCTCCAAAAGAAGAGCGTTGAGACTGAAGTCTGCCTCCTTTCATCTGATTAATGGTATCCTATTTCGTCAAGGTTTTGACGGCGTACTGATGCGTTGTCTTGAAAAGGACGAAGCAGAGAAGGTCTTGCTCGAGTTGCATGCAGGAGAAGCTGGTGTCCATTTTGGTGGTGACACCACTGCTCATAAGGTTCTAAGAGCCGGTTATTACTAGCCCATGCTTTTTAGAGATGCCCATGCTTTGTGTCGTAAATGTATAATCTGTCAGAAAGCATCAGGGCGGTTACAAAAACCAGCGTTTCCTTTGCAGCCCGTTACGGTAGATTCTCCTTTCCAGCAATGGGGCCTTGATATCATAGGTCCTATCAACCCTCCATCCTCGCAACATCACAAGTTTATTGTGACAACCACGGATTATTTTACATGATGGTCTGAAGTTGCTGCGCTAAGAACTATCAACACCAGTCAAGTCATTGCCTTTCTAAATTCGAACATTATCACTCGCTTCGGTATCCCTGACTGTTTGTTCTTTGACAACGCTTCTTACTTTTCCTCTCTTGAGATGAGCGAGTTCGCTTTGGAAAAATGAATCAAGTTGAAGTATTCTGCTAGCTATTACCCTCAGGGCAACGGATTGACAGAATCGACAAACAAGAACTTGATCAAAATCATCAAGAGAACAGTGGTTGAAAATCACAAGAATTGGCACAATATATTGTTGAATGCTTTGTGGGATAATAGGGTAACGCCAAAAGTTGCTATAGGTAACTCCCCCTTTTTTCTCATTTATGGAAGAGAAGCAATTCAGCCACCTCACACTCTTCTTCCTTCACTTCAGTTGTCACAGAAAGTTCAAGAAGAAGATTGTCCCCCTCTAGAAAACCGAATTAACACTTTGATGACGCTAGAAGAGGTAAGAACTCAAGCTAAATGAAAGTTAGATCAACATCAACAATTGGTTAAAAGCTGGTTCGATTCTAATTCTGCTTCTGATAGGAATTTTGAAGTAGGCGATCTCCTCCTGAAATGGGACAAACCACACGAGGGAAAGGGTGAACATACAAAATTTCAAAACTTATGGCTTGGACCGTTTTTAATTGCTGAAAAGTTGGGTCCCAGTTCTTTTCGATTGCAGAATCTTGAAGGGCAGCTGGACACCTACCCGGTGAATGGCCAAGCCTTGAAAAGATACTTTGCTTGATGACTACCCTTGTATATTATGTAAATATTTTATTTTTGTTTGCATTTTCGTTTGCTTTCTATTTTTTATTTTGATTTGAATTTATCAGTTTCTGTTTTCTCTGAAATACACGCACCTGTATACTGAGATATTCAGACAAAGACAAAAGAATTTTTCTTCGCTGAAATAACTTCCGAAAAATTTGTACAAACATCAATTGTATATTTCTGAAATTTATATCTGTGTTGGAAAAGTCTATGTTTGAAAGAAATTTACCGATTTTGATCTTTGAGTAAAGTTTGTCACGATCATCCATTATCTTTTTACGCTGTCCCTTTTCCATAAAGGAATGACTCAGAAGATGTCTCCCTGTCTTAGGAAGTTGTTTTTCTAAATAAAACATCTCTGGATTTAAATAAATGATAGTTCTAAAAAAAAAAAAATCTGATGAGGTCCAAAAAAAATGTTAAAGAATCATGATTTTCAGCGTCACCCCGCTCAAATATGTATCTACGAAAAGACAAAACAAAATAAATTATGAATAAGAGCTGTGGGAAGTGCTTGTAAACCCGCCGGGATACTAAACAGATCTGGCAGTAGGTAAATGCATGCATGGCGCCAAGACAACTTCGTCGGGGTACTGAACAAGCCCGCTGGCAGCGAAGCAATGTCGGGTATATGAAAATTTATAAAAAAGAAAAGAAACCTCTTTAATGTCCTTTATTCTCATCCAGAACTTATTGGCAGGATAAAGATGTCAGAGTGGGTTAAATGGCAACCCTGCCGAGGCTATGGATGCCTGCTGGAAGTAGTGGCCATGCCAATAGTATTGAAGATTATATCTTTAATATTGTGACTTGCTGATCTTAAGACTATTATCAGTTTTCATCTTTTGAAACACTGTTGGAATAATTGGTTAACGATGATGTTTATACGATTTTCTGGTTGTTATTTTTGAGTTGAAATTTTCTTTACTGTCCTAATCTGAATTTGTTTATTTTGATAGAGATAACTGCTTCTACCAGTGTGTCGCCATTGTTGGCAGCCAACTCACTTTTTCCATTGTCTTATAAGTTGCCTACACCAATGTTTTGCAAACATCAATCTCTCGTCGCAATTTTTCAATAAATGACACTTTTATTTTTGCGACACTTACACATTTGCCTTCGTTTTGTTTTCACGACTGTAAGCGTGAAAACTTCGTCTTTCGAAGTCTCGTTGAAATCATTAGTTGAACTTTCGCTATTCTTATTGATATGCTTATTTTGCTTACATTGCACTTATCGTTATGCAGCTCTCAAAACCTTTTGATTTGTACTCATTGAACATTCTTGTATTGATTGTGTGACTTGGTTTCATTGAGTTTGCAATGCATTAGCATTTGGATTTGCATTTATTTGACCTACTTGACCTTTGGTTTCATGAGATACATGGGTGTTGTGATTAAATCTTTCATATATATATCTTTTAATTTAATGCCTATGTGTATGTTTTCATAACTATTGGTATGTTGGTTACATGAGCAAAATTGGCACATTGGTTAAACTATCGATTATATGAGCTGATACATTGGCGCATAGTCGATTTTGATTTTGATTTATATGTCGGGTGTTTAAAACTATGGCATAATGTTTGTGTGCGTTGGTTTATACGTTGATTTTATTGGTTGGGAAAATGACTTGATTGTTGAACTGCTATAATGGATTGAACAACTATGTAAATCAGCAGTTGTACTTTGGCAATAATTGTTTTGCATGACAGAGATAAGCTCCACCACCTTCGCACGATGGCATTTATGCCTATCCCATATTCATCGTTCACTTATGTTAGCTCGAGTAGCTCTTATCCTGTGTGTGTTTCGACCAAAACCCTCGGCTTACCATGTGCTCGGCTCCATGGCACCAGTCGTGCGAATCGAGCCAAACGACAACCAAGCCTTGTTAATGTTTGACAATGCCCGGAAGGACTTGCAATAAAATGGATGGCTCACCTTCGTGCAATGATTTGAGGGTTTTAATCTAGCTATAGCATGACAGTTTTCCATGACTTTCGATGGTTGTAGAGCCAAGGTGGATGACACCCAATTGGAAATTGACGAGGAATTTATCAGTTCTGCTACAGGGTTACCCTCCTCAGGACAGCGTTGGTTCAAAAATTCTAAGGTCGAGGAAGTGTCGTGGACACTGTTGTTCGTTTCATGCAAGGTCACCTCTTGTGACAGAGGTATGCCCATCTTTGCACTTAAACCACAATGGCACGATACCTTTATGGTAATCAAACAGTTCGTGACCTGTGAAGGTCGATACGGACATGTCTTTCTCTACTACCTGCGTTTGATAATGAGTTTTATGGGATACTCATTGAATATGCCCTTTTACTTTCATCGAAGCCTATATAAAATTTCGAAAAGGTTTAAATGACAGAAGGTTGACAGTAGCCTGTTCCACTATGGGCTTATTAAGCTTATGATTGTGCATCACTTGAGTTTACATGGTGATAGTTGGAAGGCTTTCATCACCCGAAATGGTTTCGATGACACTGACCCTGTCAAGGTTGACAAACCTGTGGTGAGTGAAGCCAAGGTCGAGCCACCTGTTGTTTCAGGATTAATCGGTGAGTGCGGACACAAACCGATCTCCCTAGATCCACCAGGATCTAGAACAAAACAGGACAGAATAATACACTTTCCCTAGATCTAGCTTATTGAATGAACTAAGAGATAAAGATTATGGACATACCTTATGAACGCTTTCCTTAGGTCTCTATTGCTCCAAGATTTGCTCCAATGCTCTTGCACCATTCAGATCATAACAGTACAAACCAATCGAAGAAAAGGAAGATTAATATATTCAATAGTTAGTCTATACATATGATCAAGGAATTATGTAATAAAGTGACATCATCTTTATGGGAAAGGGACATATTACTGTATTGAATTAATTGAAAGTGAAACTTACAACCTGATCCTTGATTTCGTAGGTCTCCTTTCGATGGCTTCTAGCTCTAACACACACACTTGCTCATGCATGAAGAAAATCAACCACTTTTGATGACCTTGTTGTTGTCTCTAGCTGTTGTAGCATCAGTCCTTCATACAGGCTTTCAATAATTCTCCAATCAATCTCTTGCTAGCTTGCTTCTAACCTTTACCATGAGCAATCTCCTCAATATATAGGATAATATAGATTAGTTACTTGGATAGGAATGATCCCAAGATATCTGGAATGCCAACACTTAGATAACCATTCGTTAACCAACTCATTCTTCTCGAAGATTCCCTTCTAGAAGGCTCGAGAACTTCATCTTTTTACTCTTTAAGAAGATGTTCGCACCCTAGCAGTTACATACAGTGCAAACCCCTCGCACTCTAGCTTAATGCAGCCTACGAGAATCAGGCATTCTCGCAGGCAAGTATATAGGTAGCCTGCGAACTTCTTTAAAAACTATGATTTCTGGAAGCAGACAAGTGTAACTTTTCTCAGGAAAGTATTCTTATTGAAGAGATTGATTTTCCATCATCATAACATCATCACAACATCATTACGATGACCAAAATTTTGGATAACAGAATGCCCCCCAAAGTCTGAGAGTGGAATCAGTGACAATTGATAGACTTTGTAAGCTGCATGTGTGTGTCGAGAACCAAGAGCTCATCTAATCGGAAACCTGCAAACATCCAAGCATCGACAGAATACCATATGTATCCCTTCTGAGGTAGGCATTCTCATACTCAGATCATAGACTGATGACATCATAAACAAAGGTCATGGCCACCAATCATACACTGTGGATCCATGTAGTCATAATATAGCATAGCCACCTGAATACACTGTGGATCTATGCTAAAAATTTTCAGTCCAGATGACATAGCCATGAAACATACACAGTGGATCTATGTGTCACAAATTATACATACTCCATCGCAACCTGGATCACTTAAGACAATATTCAGGGTCTTCAACGTCATCGCCCAAAGTACGAATCTAACCATGTGATTACATGTGTCGAAGTCGAACATGGTAGAAACCACTTGATTACCGGTCATTGATGTAACCGTTAACAAGTGCAAGGGAGATCACCATTGATGTCAATGACTCTCAAGGTACTAAAGTACAATCCATCGACTGTGAATAAATGAGTTGATGTCGAACAATCGATAGAATCTTTCGATCAGGGGTCAATTATGTAAACCCACTGTCGAAAGCGAGGAAACTTGCCATTGAGGCATGCAAGCTCCAAGGTACTAAATGATTTCTAAGTCTTAATTCCGGATAATGTATTGATGTCGACGGAACAAGAATCGTCACAGGAGGGCCTTGATGTATCCCCCATCAATGACACGAAATGAGTAACAGAGTTTGAATGTGAAATAGAGCATGTAACCATTGGACTTTGGACATAGGGAAGGCCGACACGGAGAGAATGGATAACTGCAGATGGCTTACTCAATATAGGTTTTATGTGGACTTCTCTTGAACATATGAATGACACGACCAATAATTTGGTAGCATTGACTCAAAGACGACACATGGAAAGACCTTGATATCAAATCGAATGAGAGACAAATGGATTACCCAAACTAGCTTCAAATGAGGAATAGGGGGTGTCATGTTCAAGAGCGACACTTACTGCCAATTAACACAAAGATGAAATATATCCCTTTCCCAAATTCCCCCCCACCATTTCTAGCAAGTACCTCTTTATTTTTACGCACGCTTGAAGAGGATCACATATGCTTGTTGATATAAGCTCATCCTTCAGACGAGTCCCTCGGAGTATTTTTAACGAACCCTAGGAAGGAGTGGTTCGGTCCCATTACGGGTCTGTCAATGTTTGTTTAACGAGTCCAGAGATAGTAAACTCGAAGGTTCTTCAAGATTATAGAGTTTGGAAAAACACTTAAAAGATAACTCTCTCAGTTCCTTTTTCGTACAATAGTCCAACAAGACCGAAAAAGGGTTAAACTATCGCTCGAAGGACGCATCTTTCAAATACTTTATCGAGCGTGAAAATAGCAAGGTCGCTCGACAATATTTTCTTGTTTAAAGAGTCTGAAAAGAGCTTAAAGATAACTCCAGGGGGGTTCATTTTTCGTGTAACCACAGCGAGCCCGAAAAAGAGATAAAACGACGCTCGGTCACGTTCTTATGTTTTTCGCAAGCGCAAGAACAGACAAAGGGGCTCGAGGTTTTAAGTCAAAACCATAGAAAACCAACAAAATCACACCACACCATAAAAGTTTTGTCCATAATCATCCGTATTTGTTACCTGCAAGTCATTTTACTTATTTCCATATTAGTAATTAGGGTTAAATAATGAATAAACATAAAAAATCCACTTTTGACATAGTAAAAAGTAAATAAAATGAATCCATAACACATTTTACCATATCATTTTACCCTTTTACCATTTGAGTTCAAAAAACTTCATTTTACCCTTCTACCTTCAGTGTTGATTTCCGGGAGATACAGGCAATCATTTCACGAGCCGTCGGGATCATTTTGGTAAGTTCTCCATTCTCTACTTTTTCATGGTTCAAATTTATAATTTTATTGGTTGAAATTCAAGTTTTAAATTGATTTTTTAAACCTTATGCGTGTAGAGGAATTCTCGCAGGCGGCCCATACGGGACCTGCGAGAATGCCTCATTCTCGCAGGTGAGCCTAAGGCAGCCTGCGAGAAGTTCGCACTACGTGCAATAGTCCACCTGCAAACAGCACAAAGTTTAAAAATTTATGCAACGTTTAGCCAAAAGAAAGAATTTTTCCATGTTTAAGATTATTAACCATCTTCATATGTTTCTCATGCAGGTTAATAGCCATCATCATGGTGCTCAAATGGAGAGAACGGGAACACGAGGAAGATAATACAAACGCCAAAAATCAACCTCCGACCATTGCTGCCTTAAGAGATTGCGGTCTCTTGAAATATTTCCGCATCCTGGGCATGAGAACCCAAGTTCGATTGCTGGAATACTTAGTCCGGATGTGGGATCCGGAACAACAAGTTTTTAATGTCGGAGCTCACACATTAACTATTGACATCGAGGACATCTATTTCTTGACTGGGTTATCCAGGCGAGGGTCCTATGTCAGTTTGACTGGTAGCTGAAGGGGTGGTTTAAAAATGAGTGAGTATTGCAACCAGTACTGTGTGCCTGAGGCTGAATGACAGAAAGGGAAAGTGGCAATTTGGGGAGTGACTAATTTGACTCTCCGCACCATTCTCTTTACCATTTCTCGGATGGCGGGAAGTGTTGCTCCACATATGGCTCTGCAAAGATATTTTCAGTATGCCATCGAGTGTACTGAGCCCTGGGTATTCAACTAGGCTGATGAAGTTTTACGCAGTCTCAAGAAACAATTGACCAAATGCATGCGTGGAGATCTAAAACAGTTCAGATATGGATCTTTGTTGGTGTCTTTCTTCTGTGAGAGGGTCCCTGTGTTTAGAATTCAGGCTGAGTGGCATTTTCCGGGTCCCAGGGATCCACGGATGTTACGATGGTGTCGACTCATGGCTCGACATGTGACAGGACCGATCGTCAGGTATGACGATATCTTCATCGACTGGCTTCAAGGCCAAGTGCTGATGGTAGAAGATTATGCCTACGCCGGCTTGGATTTTCATGGCGATCCTGACCTTGCACTACCTGAGGATGCACAGTGGGGAGACCTCGGTAAGAAGTACACCAATTTTTATCTTTTAAATGTTTTTGTATTTTTAACATATTTAAGTGTTTTTTGTTTTATAAATTTACTCAAAGACTAACACCAAATACTTGTTGATAACACAGACGTTGGACCATATCGACCTGCTGGCAGTTCTCCTATCCAACGACGAGGAGAGGCAGTAGTACCAGTTCCACAGTACGTCGAGGATTACTTGACAGTGGAGAAGAATTTAGAGGGCCTTATGGCAGACGTTCCAGATATGACCCTGGAGGAGATTCAACGACGCGATCAACATCACACTGTGGGAGTCTCTGCCTCTATGGGTCGACTGCTCTGCAGAGTTTCTAGGACATTAGTGTATTATCGTGAACGTCATCCGTGACGTCCTTATGTAGAAGCCATGAGCTTCAATTTTTGATATTTTGGTCTTCGGACAAACATTTTGTAAAACAAACTCTTTTGATCATTATATATATACACGGCTTCTACCAGTTTACTTTACATTGTGTACATTTTAATGTGTTTGATTTATAAATTGTTCAAATGTCGGTCCAATACATAATTAGCTAAAGCATATGTTAATGTATTAAGACGTCTAGGAATATGCTGATATTCACTGTGATCAAAGTACCGTTCCAAGAGGCGAATCTGCAAATATACCCTTAATAAAGTGGGACTTCGAATAGAATATACATTACTGAGTTGTAGTACTACAAGATGCGAGTCAAGTCTCACAACCAAATGATGAATTCCAAGAGAGATAGCATCAACCAATAGTTCAACAACGACGCTATACTCTGCGATATTGTTGGTTGCTCGGCCAAGACATATACCTCGTAGAGATATGAGTTCGTTTGTCGGGGCATAGATTGCCCATGCAGCGGAAGCTA
>SNQJ01S0001091.1:264351-284937 GCA_010110895.2 Picea sitchensis
GAAACCAACTCAAAGGCTTCCACTCATAATTGTGGGTATACCTTGGAGTGATCCCCGTAATACGTGCAATCTCTACACCGATGTCAACAAAGCAGGGTTAGTAACTCTGCCAACACCAATGCGACCTAGTGCTTGACCCTTGTTTTAGAAGGGCGTCCCAGGACAATATGCTGCCAATGGAATTTAACACTCCCTAACTCAAGATGCTAATGTGTGTTTTTGAGCTTTTGGAGAGTGTGTCTCTCTTACTACTCCAAAGCACTAGCCTAGATAATATGTTGGTGTAAAGAGCCCTATAAAAAGTTACTAGATCAATTTTAAGATTACGCAATGTTTTTAAAAGCTGTTGATTACACAAAGGTAACGGAAGTGAAACTCATGATGTGTGACTCTGACCCAAAAAATGCAAGGATGATAATGAAATATGATTCTTTTCATTCCATGAATCCTAGCTATGGGAGAGAGAGAAAATTTTCCAAATCAACTCAAATACTTCAATGCAATGCACAATTTTCCGTTCAGATGTCAATTCAAACAATCATTTATCAATGAACAATCTCTAAATGTCTTTTTCCAATACTTCAATAAACTCTAAAATTTGATTCTGCAATGTTTTCAAAATAACAAAAAACAAAATCTTGAAAGAAAACTTATTGTTCACTTTCCAAGAAGAACTCTGATTAATGAGAAAAGAAAATCAAATCATACAGAATCAAACAATGACAACCCAACCAATTCTTTCAATGAAAGTAAAAACAAAAACCAAACCAATGAGTCTTCCCAATGTGAATGAAAAATGTTCTTCCGAACCACCAAGCAAAAGAGAAAACCTCAAGCACTTGACTCTCTACCAATCACTAGTTCTCATCCAACCGGACACATCCAACTCCAGAAGTCAGAGAGAAAGAAAATGCTAAACAGAGCCAAGAAAAGAAAGTCAAGCTACCAAGGCAAGAAAGACCTAGAAACCCTAAATCTGTTCAAGCAAGCAAACTACAGCAAGAGATGTATAAGTCAATGATCCAAGAAGCCAAAAAGACACAATTCAACTGTTCTGAACAATTGAAAAAGTCAAAACTCAATTTCAAAATTTTCAAAAATCTTTCTTGCATGCAAGTAGTGTTACACAGTGCGAGAAGATAGGATTCTCGCAGGCCACCTTGAAGCAAGGTGCGAGGTGTTCGCACTGGAACCTATATGCAAGGTGCGAACTTGACTAGTGCTCACAGGCTGTCAATGAATACAGTGCAAGAAATCCTGAAGATAATAGAAATTTTGAAAATACAAGAAAAATTCAAACTGGCTTATAGACCCAGAAGGTCTCTCAGGATATCCTGAGGACTCAGACACTGACAAAATAGGAGAAAAAAGTAAATAGAGCAAATGGCCACAAGAAAATTCAAAAAAACATAAAGAAAAGGGATTAGATCCCCAGTGGACTCGCCAATTTTGTTTCAGGATTAATCCGTGAGTGCGGACACAAACCGATCTCCCTAGATCCACTTGGATCTAGAACAAAACAGGACATAATAATACACTTTCCCTAGATCTAGCTTATTGAATGAACTAAGAGATAAAGATTATGGACATACCTTATGAACTCTTTCCTTAGGTGTCTGTTGCTCCAATCTTTTCTCCAATGCTCTTGCACCGTTCAGATCACAACAGTACAAACCAATCGAAGAAAAGGCAGATTAATATATTCAATATCTAGTCTATACATATGATCAAGGAATTATGTAATAAAGTGACATCATCTTTATGGGAAAGGGACATATTACTGTATTAAATTAATTGAAAGTGAAACTTACAACCTGATCCTTGATTTCATAGGTCTCCTTTCGATGGCTCTTAGCTTTGACACACACACTTGCTCATGCATGAAGAAAATCAACCACTTTTGATGACCTTGCTGTTGTCTCTAGTTGTTGTAGCATCAGTCCTTCATACAGGCTTTCAATAATTCTCCAATCAATCTCTTGCTAGCTTGCTTCTAACCTTTACCATGAGCAATCTCCTCAATATATAGGAGAAGATAGATTAGTTACTTGGATAGGAATGACCCCAAGATATCTCGAATGCCAGCACTTAGATAACCATTCGTTAACCAACTCATTCTTCTCAAAGATTCCCTTCTAGAAGGCTTGAGAACTTCATTTTTTTCCTCTTTAAGAAGATGTTCACACCCTATAAGTTACGTACAGTGCGAACCCCTCGCACTCCAGCTTAATGTAACCTGCGAGAATCAGTCATTCTCGTAGGCAAGTATATAGGTAGCCTACGAACTTCTTTAAAAACTATGATTTCTGGAAGCAGACAAGTGTAACTTTTCTCAGGAAAGTATTCTTATTGAAGAGCTTGATTTTCCATCATCATAACATCATCACAACATCATCATGATGACCAAAATTGTGGATAACACCTATGCCTTTTCATATCCTACTGCCTCCTCCTAAATCCTCGACCAACCCTAAGATTGACTTACCCGACACTATAACTGAGAAGTGTGAGACTATTAAGAAGCCTGTGAGCAAAAAGCCCAAGGAAAACCCTACTGCTAATGCCAAAGGGAAAAGGAATGCCTGACTCATTTCGAGAATGGCAAGGAACAAACCTAAACCCTCTGCTGAGTCAAAACCTATTGTTCTTAGTGAGGATTCTGATTCTTATGTGGAACATTTCTTATCCAGCGAGTACCCTTACTCGCAGGGTTTATGTCCTGAGCCACCTTACGATTTCATGTCAAATCTTCCCCCCTGCCTAAGAAACGACCCTAGCTACCCTGGTATCAAATTTCCTAACGAAACCCTCAGTAATGTGATCAAACCCTCACCTGCTCTTTCAAACCCTACACAGTCTTCCTGTGATCGATGTGATTTATGGCTAGAACGATACTACATTGACGTTCCTATACTCCAATCGAAAATTCAATCGCTGGAAGACCAAATTACAATGTTGACCAGCCAAAGAGACCAACTCCAAGCAGCTGATAAGAAGCAGAAGATGACAGGCTCCATCCTTTTCAAAAATGTTGAATCGGCCATAGCCGTTATCAACTCCAAATTGTCATAATCAAGTCACCTCGTCGCTATACAGGTATGAAAATTTGATATCGTTTTAGTTCTGTGAGTGACCATGACTAATATAATGATTTGAAATAGCTCTGTCTCTCATTCAAATGCCTCTGTCATTCGGTGATCATCCTGTACATTTTTTTTATTTGATTTGATATACGATTTGCTCATGGATTTTTATTGGATTTGAATGGTTTTCGTTTAGATTTGGCTTGCTAAGTTTGTCTGATTGAAGTAACAAAATTAATGGTTTGTTTTCAATTCAATTCATTTTATATCCACTCCGAACAGGATGTTTTCAAACTCAATTTAGAATACGATTATGATAGATATGATTTTGTTATAATTCATATGTTGTGATTGGCGAACGATTTCAATGAATTTGGTTGTTACGATGCTGTGTCATATAATGTTCTAGATTTGATCGTTTCCAAGTTGGGAAAAATGACTCTGTTTTTTATGAAAACGATACGTTCATTTAAGTCTAGGAAAATAATGTTCATGCCCGAATCATGGAACGATTATGATTTTCAATGATAATGTTAAAATCCAGTTGTTCGATTCCCTTGATAGATTCGTATCAGAGATACTGCTCTGTTTGATGTTAATTTTGCAAAACGAATCGATTGATTGTGTTATCCCTACCAGATCCGGTTATAATTCGTTTGAATGGAACGATGTTGATTAGAGTCAATCGATCTTGATTGCCCAATTTGAAATAACAAATTACGAATTCTGTTGCTAATCGATCGATCATGTTACGATTTTATTTGAATTGAGTTTCGCGCCAGTTTGAATTGATCTATTCGTAGCATGAATCGTTTGCTGTGTTAACATAGTTACAACGATTTGAAAATGATCTGGTCGAATTCGTATTTCCTGTTGACAAGGCGACGTAACAGTTCTTACAAGTTGTTTTGATTATGTTGATTTCGATTGGATATGAAACGATTGCATTTTTGTTCCATATGATTGTATCACCCGACTTTATGGTAACAAAAGAAACAGAGTATTCCTATCTCTGTATTCGGTTGGATGATTTTTGATCCTGTTTGATTTCGAATGGTATAATAACTTTAAATTAAATGACTCGTTTTCAAATAGTGATTGGAGGTTAATTGAATTTGATTCTTTAAAAGATTTTCAATTAATTTTAATATTGATTCTATGTCTTATTTTAGACCAACTACAGAATCGCATGATTCTGTAGCTAGTCCATAGAATTAGATTTTTATTATTTTATTAATAAAAGATCCTTCTAACTTGTTCATTTTTGGTCCTTTTCAGGTAAATTCGAATTGCAAGGGATATGATGAACAGACTAGGGGATATTTGTGTATTTAGTTTTATTTTAGTTTCCTAGTTTAGTTGAACTTGGCAGATCCTCCCAGATTTTATGTAAACAGTTTGATAACTTCCATAGGGAGGTTTTACCCTCTGGAAAACTTATAAATACTTATTATTTTTGTAATAAGGATCATCCTCACTTGTGGGAGAACTAGCCTATGGAATTCTAATACAAACTGAGACAGAAATTGATGTTCTGCTACAGCTTTCGCTTTCATAATATCAATCTTTCGTTTCATGTTTATGCTTATCAATTTGCATTTGATTAGTGACTACTTTAGCTATCATAGTCTTTTGCAGAATGATATGATTTAATTAATATGATCCATGTCTGATTTCTTTCATTAATTTAAAAACATAGCAATTACTTGGTTCAGTTTATGAATGACAGATTTCTCTTCTTCATCAATTGAATTATTTTGTATAAGTCTTTACATACGGGTTTATCTAATTGTAGAGATTTATAAATTATATGATTGTTGTGATTTTTATGTCTTATTTGTCCTGTAAACAAACTTGAAGAGCATCGCAGCTATCGTTTATGAGAATCTCTCGGATAATTCAGTGCGGGTTTCCTCCCTCTGATCTGCTAAAACAGTCATCATACACAGGACAAATTTGGAGCGTTTCCAGGTCAGTTTGTTATTTATTTGTTTAGTATATTTATTAGTAGTTTAGTTAGATATATGTTTTAGTTTAGATTAGTAATTAGGATTAGTATATTAGTAGTTTAGTTTAGTTAGTTTATGTCTTATCTCTGTTCATAAAATTATACAATCAACAAAAAATATCTGTCTCTGTCTTAGGGCAGAATGCAAATGAGTTTTTCAGGTTTTATTCAAATCTGTAAATTGTAGATATTGTACATTTTGTGAATAAGTTACATTTCAGTCAGTAGTTAGTTAGTTAAATAGTTTGAGTTAGTTTAGTATTAGATAGTAGATTGTATATATAGAATAGTTAGATTAGTTTGTTTGTTTTATTAGTTATTTTTAGTTATTTTTAGTTTAGTTAGTTTTATTTGTTTTCTTTTAGTTAGATTAGTTTTAATAGTTATTTTAGATTAGTTTTATTTTGTTTTCTTAGGACCTTAGATCGGATAACGGAGTTGCTAAACCCGTCAAGGTGGTTCATACCAAACGACTTGGGTTATTAGACAACCCTGGACTGGTTCCACTCTCTCAGTTGACGGACGGTCGATTTCGCCCGTCAACAATTGGTCGAGGACAACAGATATGAACTTGACATCGACAGACGGAGGCAAGTAATCAAAAGTACCCATCAAAGGTGGGCACATACCAACCCACACATTGGCGATGCTAGGTTGTGGGTTATCAATCATCGGGACCGTGGATGTCCCCGATGAGGGGTCAGGACAGTAGAAAAACAACTGATCAATGGACACGATCTTACCCTTGTGTGGAAAAAACAAGACCTGGAAAACTGTGGCGACCACTACATGCATAACATAGGTCCAACTCCTTCCTAACAAGATATTGTAGTCGAGAGGTGCATTGACCACTTCAACTTCGACGCAAACGGTCTTTCTTCCTAGCTGGACGATGAAAGAAGCAATGATTCCATGTGGTCTGAACAAATGACCATGGAAAGTGGTAAGAAGAGTAGGTGACAGAGAGAAAATGGGTTGGCCAATGGCCTTCCAACAAACCAACGACATCACGTGTGTCTAGGTTCCCTCATCAACCACCATGCGAAAAATGTTCCGGGTAGAATATTTTGTGGTGTAATCCATTACTATCTGAAACGCGATGTAGTATGGGAGATGAGGTTTCAAGTCGGTCGTATCAAGCATGATCATTCTTAGATTACAAGTCTCATCATATCCTAAGGAATCTAATAGAGCCTTTCTCTACAAAAGGCAGCTCTGGAGGACCTCCAAAGAAGACATTGCACAAGGGGTTTGTGACAAATTTGTTGAAATGTGAAAGATTGTGCTCATTTTACCATTGATAGTACCCTTGTCACCCAACCATAGGCCGAAGCCACCCTCCGAGCACCTTGACTTTGGCAGAGAAAAGAATCCTGGTAACAATCCAATAGCCAATAGAGGCTAATGCACCAAGCAAGAAGTAACCAAGATAATCATATAGTCCCACCCAAGAACTGACGCAACACCTTCCCTGGGACTTGCGCATAAAACTGTTGGACTGCAGTGTGCAGACACTGCTCTCTACAATTATGAGAAGTGTGTCGAATGAGAGACTAGCACCCTATATTTATAGTGATTCTGGCAGACTTACTGGGGTGGACTTCTCCTTCTAGGTACTAATTAATTCATATTAATTATATTTATGCAGTCGACATCTTGTCTACGGTTTCCTTCATTTCTTTGCTTCCTTCTGGAACATTCTAATCTTGTCAAAATTCACAATAGAGGTTCATACCTCCCAAAGCTACCATAATATCAACACTCCCTCCTAGCTAGGGAGGTATGGTTTTGAGCACAAACAGACCAGTCAACTGGTAGTATTACGAGAACCATCATTATTATCCAATTGGATAATCTCCTATGACAACTGGTACAATATCAATTGATAGAACACAACCGTGTCTATCCACAATAGTACACAACTACTCAAACCGTGACACATAGTCACAAATAGTGGAACATATCCACCATAGTAGTATATCTCTATTGTCTAGAGACAGACAATCTCCATAACAATCATCTGATGACAACCTGCACAGAAAATATTGTTAAAATAAACTGAACCATCTAGGCCAATATTTCACTCACATCTATGAGATCTGAAAGAATATTTTCCCTCAGTATAGAACATCAACAATGGGATATATGCCCTATTCTTCTCAAACAAGGAGGAATGATTGTTTCTAATTTATGAGCCTGGACCATTCCTCACCCTGGGCCATTCCTCGGACACTAAACAAAGTGTAACCTAGAGAGAATGAATATTCCCTAAGGAATGTCTGCCCCTGATTGATGAGCCTGGACCATTCCCCACCCTGGGCCATTCTTCCTACACTAATTAAAGTGAACCCTGGAGAGAATGTATAAACCCTAAGGAATGGTTGTCCAGAACATTTCCTCTGTTAACCACAAGAGGAAAAGACTGTCCTGTATCAACCTCCAAAATGGACCATTCCTCATGTTAACCACAATGAGAAATCATTGTCTGGTGAGGCAGGCCAGTCTTCTTGAGTAACCCTCAAGAAGAGAGACTTCCCTAGACCACTCCCCATGTTAACCACAATGGGAATTCGTTGTCTATGATACATTAGCAATCTGTACCATTTCCCATGTTAACCACAATGGGAAATCATTGTCCGTAAAAAATCTCAATCCACTTTCCGAATAGGAAAGAATCTGTCTGAGCTGGACTATTTTTCAATCACAAAAATAAATGTCTTCAATAATATTTTTAGTGCTCCCTCCCAACCTCGAGAGTCATTTTTTCCCTTTTCACTAAGGGAGTTATTTTCATGATCCCCATCTTCTCTCGTAAATATGTAAACTTTATTCTGGATAGAGGTTTTGTCAGGATATTTGTTGTATGCTCATCAGTGGGGTTATACTCGAGCTTTAACTCTCCTTCCTGGACTTTATCTTGAATAAATTAGTATTTGATCTCAATGTGTTTCGACCTTTCATGAAACAAAGGATGTTCTAATAATCTTATACAACTCTGATTATCACAATATATTATGGTCAATTATGGAATCTGATCAAATAAATAAGAGATTAACTTCCTTAACCATATTGATTTTGTGCATGCTTCACATGCTGCCATATACTCTGCTTCTGTTGTGCTGAGTGCGACAGACTTTTTTTTCTTTCTTCCCCAAGATATCATAGCGGAGCCCAAGATGAAACACATGCTTGGAGTGCTCTTTCTGTCTTCTACACTTCCTGCCCAATCTAAATCTGTGAGTCCATGAACCTATATATTGTTGGATGAGGTATATCTCAAACCATATTTTATTGTTCCACGAATATATCTTAATACATGATTTGCGGCTACCCAATGCTCATGTCTCGGTTCCACCTGGAACTAGCTTAGTGTATTCATGGCAGAGCAAATGTTTGGTTGAGTATTTACCAAATACATCAATGACCCAATTAGTTGTCGATATAGATATGGATCTACTGGATCAGAATCTGGATCTTTTACTTTTCTTATATCCGCATTCATAGGAGTGTCCATGGAATTACAGTCCATCATTCCAAACTTCTGAAGGATCTTTATTACATACTTTCCTTGTCCAAGGAATACTTCACCACACTTTTGCCATACTTCTAGTCCCAAGTAATAATGCATGAGACCTATATCTTTCATATCAAATTCAAAAGCTAGTTCCTTCTTGCACTGAATGATGAGAGACTCTTCAATTGTTATGAATAGATCGTCAACATATAGTAGTGCAATTATAGGTGCATTGTCCACAACTTTATAATAAAGGTTTGGATCTGCATGACTCTTGGAGAAACCAAGTCTCGTTAGATAGTTTTCCATTTTTTCATACCAAGCCCTTGGAGCTTGATTGAGTCCATATAGAGCTTTCTTTAATCTACAAACGTGAGTGTCTCTGGAATGTACCTCAAACCCTTGAGGTTGTTCAATATATAGTTCTTCTTCAATAGCTCCATTGAGGAAAGATGTCTTTACATCCATCTGATGTAAGTTCCATCCCATGGAAGAAGCAAGACATATGATAGCTTTGATGGAAGTATATCTAGCCACCAGAGCAAACGTTTCCTCATAATATTCTCCCTCCTTCTGGGAGAACCC
The DNA here is from genome assembly GCA_010110895.2 of Picea sitchensis. Classification (NCBI taxonomy): domain Eukaryota; kingdom Viridiplantae; phylum Streptophyta; class Pinopsida; order Pinales; family Pinaceae; genus Picea; species Picea sitchensis. The sequence continues at coordinate 273,542 of SNQJ01S0001091.1, forward strand.
TCTAGCTACGAATCTTGCCTTGTATTTATCCACGCTTCCGTCTGCTGCATGTTTGATCTTGTACACCCATTTTGAAGTTACCACCGATTTTTCTTTAGGTCTTGGTACAATTTCCCATACCTCATTTTTGATAATGGATTGATGTTATTCCATCATAGCTTCTTTCCATTGTCCCTTTTGAACTGCTTCTTCAAATGTGGTAGGTTCTTCATCTAGAATATTCGTCATGTATGTTGCATAACTTGAGAATCTTTTAGGTCTTTTTCTCTTTCTAAATGTTCCTTCTGGAACCTTGAGTCTTTCTGTGTCTTGTAAGGTAGCTTCAAGCCAAGATGGTCTTTTCTTGGTCTTAGGTACGATATCTGAATCAATGTTTTCACATGGCTCCATAGGATGATCATGTAGTTCCTTTTCGTCATTTCTGTTTTCTGTGCTTTCTTCGTTAAGCTATTCAATCTCTTCTTCTTCGATAGTTTCTTCTATGGATTTCTTGAAGGCCATCTTCTCATTGAATGTTATGTCTCTGCAGACTTCGATCTTGTGTTGTTCTGGAATATATATTCTATAAGCTTTGGATGAATTACTATATCCCACGAATATCCCTTTCTTTCCTCAAGGTTCTAGTTTATTCCTCTTGTCCTTGGGAATGTGAGAGTAAACATGACATCCAAATATTCTTAGATTTTCCACATTAGGTTTCTTACCTGAGAAATATTCTTCTGGTGTCATGTCCTTCAATATACAATGAGGAATTCTGTTCTGCACATATATTTATGTCATTGTTTCTTCTCCCCATAAGAACATGGATAAACCTTGATCATTTAGTAAGGATTTTATGGTTTCTTCAATGGATCTATTCTTTCTTTATGGTACACCATTTTGTTGAGGATTATGAGGAACAGTCAGATCCCTCCTAATCCCTACTGATTTGCAGAATGAAATGAATTCCTTTGATGTGTATTCTCCACCATTAATAGTCCTTAGCGTCTTGATCTTCTTATTAGTGAGGTTTCCTATTTCTGCTTTGAATTCTTGAAACTTGTTGAATACTTTGTCTTTTGTCTTTAGTAGATATAGCCAAGTATTTCTTGAATAGTCATCTATGAAGATTATGTAGTAGGAAGATCCTCCTAGAGATTTTATTGTCATTGGACAACAAACATCTGAGTGCATTAGATCTAGAATCTCCTTAGATTTGTTGTTGCTTCTTGGGAATGGTTTCTTGATATTCTTCCCAAGAGCACATGCTTTGCAAATTCCTTCATGTGTAGACTGCAATTCCGGTATTCCTTCAACCATCCTTTTGAGAAAGGGTAATGCTTGATAGTTGATGTGAGCGTACTTTATGTGCCAAAGCTCATTGGGGTTGACTTCATTGTGTACAAGAGCTTCTTCATTTTGTTCTAGTAGTCTATATAGATTTCCTTCACGACTTCCAATAACCCTAGAATTCTCTATGTTGGAGTCTTTATGCCATGATAACACCTTTCCATCCAAAAAATCTATTATGTTTCCCTTGTCTTCTAGGAAAGATATCGATACAAGATTCTTCTCTAAACCAGGTACATATAAAACATTGCTTAAGTGAACATAGTTACATGTTTTCATTTTGATGGAGGCTTGTCCAAATCCTTCCATAGGGTAAGTGGTTTTGTCTCTAAGATCTACCTTGTACGAGGTCTTCTTCTCATTTAGATTTGAGAGTCTGGCTTGATCTCCCATCTGTTGATGTTTGGACAACATCGGGAAGACATTCTCTAAAGATAATAATTAATAAGTAAATGATAATAATAAGTAGTTATTGATTATTCAAGGGACGCATCCTTTCATGGATAGTCACCTTATGTTCCCTATATATGGAACACTCATTATTGTAATAATATATCGAATATCTCTCATATCTCATATGAATAAAAACCAACATGGTATCAGAGAAGGACTAGACCTCACTCCCTAATAGGAGGGCCCAGGTAAAAAAATAAATAAATAAACAAGTTGTTGGGATAATCTCACGGACCCCTCCACCTTCAATACTGAAAATTGTAATCATATTGCCATCAGTTAGTGATTGACTCCTGCAAGTAATATCCATGGTCTAATATTCAATTAAAACTTCAGCTCCAAATTAAGTTAAGAAAAAACAAAAAATGGATACATGGATATATCAATTGGATGACTATTTATAAATATCTAAGTGATATATCTGAGAGAAGTGGTAGACTATTTATAAATATAATTGTCCCATGAAATTTCACTACAGTAGAGGATTTATGAATCTGCCTGGAAATTGAAGCTGGGCATTTGTCTTTATCTTTGTGGAAGCCCCGTGTTTCTGTTTATCTTTGTGACGACCATGACAGATTGATTCAATCATGTCAATCTACGTTATAAATAAGAGAAAAGAAACATGATGAGTTTTGTTTCCACTCCCTGACCTTGAAGAGGAAGTTTATTGATACAATGGATGTATTATTGAACTCGAGGCTTGTGGCTATACTGGAACACACAACTCGAAGCACCTTGGTTGTAGACATTCAAGATGTCATTGTCCATTTGGCATTCGATGGCATTTGCATCATTGTTTTTTGGAGTGGATGTGGGTTGCCCAGTATGGCTATGTTAATGAGGAAATTTGCCTTTGTAATCGAATGAAATTAGAAGATGTGAAACCAAATGAAATAACCACAATAAGCATGCTCCTGGCATGGTCACAATCGACATCTCTGCAACAAGAGAGGTGGTTTCGTGGAATGCAATAATTGTTGGATACGCCCAAAATGGGCATGCCCAGGAGGCTTTGGCTCTCTTTAGTCAAATGCAACTAGTGGGTTGGATACCTACTTCAGTTACCATGGCCAGTGTGCTTCAAGCATGTGCAGATTTAGTATTTTTGAAACAAAGTATGTGTATCCATGCATATGTGCTTCAATGTGGGCTCGAATCTGATGTTTTTGTGGGGAATTCTCTTGTGGTTATGTATGCTAAGTGTGGGATAGCTAAATTTTCATGCTAAATATTTGATGACATGCCTAACAAAAACATGGTTTCATGGAGTGCCATGATTGTTGGCTATGTCCAGAGTGGACATCCAATTGAGGCTTTGGCTCTGTTTTGGAAAATGCAGCTCACAAATGTGAAAACAAATTCAGTTACCATGGTGAGTGTGGTTCCTACATATTCTTGTTTGGAAGCTTTGCAAAAAGATTTCACGCCAATAGTTTAACCAATGCCTAAAAGGAATTTCATCTCATGGAGTGCAATGATTATTGGATACGGGGCAACAATTTTTCATGTCTATGACTCAAGATTACAACATTACACCCAGAATGGAATGTTATGCATGCATAGTGGACCTCCTTGGTCATGTTGGTCATCTTAATGAGACACAAGATTATTTTTTATTTGAAACTTGACAAGCTGGAAGTTATGTACTATTATGACATGGAAACAATTGTGTACTATTGGATGACATTGTAGTATTTCTGTGCTACTAGTTGATTGCAACATAGTCATAAAGAATGTGGAGGGTGATTTGAACTACCGATGGCATGGTAGTAGCAGTATGCTACTAGTTGATTGCAGAGTAATCAATGGATTACTAGATGAAGGAACCAAGACATTGGTTTCACGACGAAACCTCGATATGTCTTGGGGGACATTGGTTCCATGAGGGAACCTCGATGTTTCCAGAGATATTGTAGTAGGTCAGAAGATACTTGCATGGACCTGTCTAACTCTGCAGGAGGTAGAAGGACATGCATATCCTCATGGTACCTTCCAAGAGAGAAAGAGACTTTAGAGATATTCATGCTATGCCACATCTATGATCCACATCATTCATTTTGAGACTTCCTATTATGAGGAGGCAACTAGTCATCCAGTATGGAGAGATGTCATGATGGACGAGTGTCAATCCATCATGAAGAATGATGTGTGGGATATTGTTCTGATACCTGAGGGGAAGTTTGCAATGACTTACAAATAAATCTACAAGATCAAACACATAGTTGACGGGAGCATCGAGAGGCACAAAATGATATTTGTTGCTAGAGGATTCTCTCAGATGGAGGGAATATATTATGATGAGACATTTGCTCATGTTTCTCAATACACTTCTATCCATATGATTATTTCCCCTACAACATCCATGGGTTAGAGAGTACATCAGATGGATGTAAAGACAACCTTTCTCAATGGAGAGATTGAGGAAGAAGTATACATCGAGCAAGTCGATGGTTTCATGATACATGAGAAGGAGTCTCATGTGTGCAGGTTGAAGATGGCCTTGTATGGAATCAAGCAACCACCTTGAGCTTGGTATGCAAGGATTGATAGACACCTGATGATTTTTGGGCTTCAGAAAAAGTGTTGTCAATTCCAGCTTGTACTATAAGACTATTAATGGTGAGTCCCTGATTTTGGTCCTCTATGTTGATGATTTATTCCTCACCGGTATAGAGAGCCTTATTATTGAATGCAAGTATGCGTTGGCCTCTGAGTTCGAGATGAAGGACCTTGGTATGACGAACTACTTCTTGGGACTAGCAGTGTGGCAGAGAACTGATGAGATCTTCCTGAGTCAGGGGAAGTACACAGTTGAGATATTGAAGAAGTTTGAGATACTGAACTTCAAGCCCGTGGCTATACCAATGATGATGAATCTAAAGAAACTAAGTGTGTCTTCTTCCGATTTTGATGAAATTTATCTGACTCTGTATAGATAGTTGATTGGATAATTGATGTATCTGTTTAACACCAGACCAAATATTTGCTATGTAGTGAGTGCACTTAGCCAATTTATAAGTCAGCTGAGATAGACACACTTGATTGTTGTGAAACATGTGTTGAGATACCTATGAGGCACAGTTCGACATGGTATGAGATATACTTACAGTATTGATATGATATAGCAGGAATATTTTGACTCTGATTAGGCAGGGAGCATAGTGGACAGAAAGAACACCTTCGGGTGTTGCTTCACTTTGGGATCTTTCATGGTTTCCTGGTGTAACAGGAAATGAAATATTGTAGCATTGAGCACAATAGAAGCATAATACATTGCATTAAGTATGACATTCCATGAAGTAGTGTGGCTTCACAAGCTCCTTGCAGATCTATCCGAACATGTGATGGATTCCACCATTATTCATTATGGTAACCAAAGTTGTGTGAATATCCTTGATAATCCATTGTTTCATGACAAATTGAACCACATTGAGATCAAGTACCATTTCATCCGATACATGGTGCAAAGGAAGGAAGTATTGGTGCAGTACCTTCCTACAGATGAGCAGGTTGTTGATGTTCTTACCAAACCAGGATGAAGTTTAAGTACTTTCGTGATAGAATTGGCATGGCAGAGAATGTCTTCCTCGCTGAGAGGGAGTGTTGATGTTTGTATCTTCCTGAGACATTATCCAGATTGTACACCTCTTTGACTAAGTTGATTTTATTTGTGATGACACTTATTCGAGAAGGGATAAGTGGTGCATTTATCCGAGAAGGGATAAGTGCGGTTGGGCTTATAAACCAATGTCCCATGTGGAGAGCACATGAGGTCATCTCAAGGGAGTTGACCCTTGATGTCATACACTATGGGAGTTGACCCTAGTGTTTCTAAAGGGTGTAGCCTCTAGAAGTCCACATGGAGTTCCTTGTGTGACAAAATTTCTCCAAATCATACTCCTTTGTGAATTGAGTTGAGTTGATCTATGAGGACACTTATCCAAGAAGGGATAAGTGGAAAACTTATTCAAGAAGGAATAAGTTCATTTGGGCTTATAACCCAATGTCCCATGTGGAGATAACATGAGGACATGTCAAGGGAGTTGACCCTAGTGTTTCTAGAGGGTGTAGCCTCTAGAAGTCCACATGGAGTGCCATGTGTGATAAAATTTCTCCAGATCGTACTCCTCTATGAATTGAATTGAGTTGATCTGTGAGGACACTTATCTAAGAAGGGATAAGTGGAACACTTATTCGAGAAGGAATAAGTACATTTTGGGATTATATCCCATCATCGCATGTTCAGAGAACATGAGGACATGTCAAGGGAGTTGACCCTTGATGTCTCACACTATGGGGAGTTGACCCTAAGTGTTCCTAGAGGGAGTAGCCTCTAGAATTCCACATGGGAGTGCCATGTGTGACAAATATGTTACTACTATGGTGGTTGTGTACCACTCACAGAGACTGCATGTCTCTAGACAGTAGTTGTGTACTTCTATGGAAATATACCTCCCTAGTTAAGAGGGAGTGTTGATGTTTCAACATCGGGCATAACTTATCCTATATTGGGCTACAGACCAAGGGAGATAGGATACATTTATCACAAAGGTGCACTTGTGGTAAATGGGCCCAGACATAGTCCTTCCTTGATCATGACAAGGAATAATATGGACTCGAGGTGCTTGAAGTGCTTTCCACGTGTCAGTTAGCATCAAGTCGACATTCACTCATAGGTGTGTTCCTGTGGTGAAATACCTTGGTGTGGTATTTGTCCTAGTCATGGTGATTTGACAAGGAATGATAAAGACTCAAGATGCTACGATATTACATGCAGACCCAAGTGAGCCTAATCTTAGAGAGATTTAATTGGCTCAGAGGGAGAGACGCAAAAGGAGTTTCTCCTCAGTTCAAGTGGGAGAGAGATGTCTCCCAAGACTAAAAGATAAGTGTCATGAGTCTAGGGTGAAGTTTGTATACTTCAAAGACAAGAGTGGTATGTTGTAGAATGTGTCCCTCATTGAGAGGGAGTGTTGATATTTGGAAAACATCAGGAAGACATTCTCTAAAGATAATAATTAATAAGTAAATGATAATAATAAGTAGTTATTGATTATTCAAGGGACGCATCCTTTCATGGATGGTCACCTTATGTTACCTATATATGGAACACTCATTATTGTAATAATATATCAAATATCTCTCATATCTCATATGAATAAAAACCAACAATGTGCCTAGAAGCAACACTATCGATTATCCACATGTCATCTTCAATCATTCCAGTAAGTGTTGAGTAGTGTAAAAGAATGATCGTTTCACTCATGTCTTCGGTTCACTGGTAACTAGTCATGCCTTGATCCAAAACTTCAATTTCGTGCCAAAAGGTGCGTTCAGTTAGGGCACATCTAAATATCTTCTTTTTTTAGCGAGATTCTCCATCATAAGGTGTCATATCTGAGATTAGGGTTTATGCAACTTCTTTTGCTAGTAACCCTAGCGACAATGTCTTTGGAAGTTTCTCCTGCTAGTAACCCTAGCAGTAGTTCCTCAGCGAGCTCAATATCATAGCGGCTATGTTTCCTTCCATCATTTAGACTGAATGAAGGAGTTGTGGGCCCATAAACTATTAGAATATGAAATATTGTGCTCATTTTACCATTGACAATACCCTTGTCACCCAACCATAGGCCGAAGCCACCCTCCGAGCACCTTGACTTTGACAGAGAAAAGAATCATGGTAGCAATCGAATAGCCAAGAGAGGCTAATGCACCAAGCAAGAAGTAACCAAGATGATCATATAGTCTCACCCAAGAACTGGTGCAGCACCTTCCCCAGGACTTGCGAACAAAACTGTTGGACTACAGTGCGCAAAAACTGCTCTCTGCAATTATGAGAAGTGTGTCAAATGAGAGACTGGTGCCCTTTATTTATAGTGATTCTGGCAGACTTAATGGGGCTGAATTATCCTTCTAGGTACTAATTAATTCATATTAATTATATTTCTACAGCCGACATCTTTTCTAGGGTTTCCTTCATTTCTTTGCTTCCTTCCGGAACATTCTAATCTTGTCAAAAGTCACAATAGAGGTTCATACCTCCCGAAGCTACCATAATATCAACAAAATCTTCCACCACAGAGTAGTTATGGGTGGCCCTCGTGTTTGGATTATGGGAATCTTTCTTGAACACCCCTTTCGGGATGCATTTCACTATTTTTCTCAACGTCTTATCGATATGGAGAGGAGCAGATGGGTTTTCGGCTTCTTTACCCTTCTCAGAAATGTTTGGCATTCCGTAATCGTGTGTCCTAGTCGCTATGTGGGCATCACCTTTCAACATATACAAATTTGAGGTCGAGGGATTACTAGACAATGAAGGGGGTTGTTGACTTCCCCCATCTGTGTTCACAGAGTCTTGAGTTAAATTTTTCCCATGTGTAAATGGGTTCGTTAACACAGCAGGTTGTTGCTGCACCAGTAACTTTTGGGCCTCCGCAAGCCGAGGGCATAGGTGATTTGGATGGTCTTCCATGCAAAGGTTACACAGATACTTTGACTTTCTTTTCTCTGTGTTTCCCCCACCAGCATTATTGGTGGCTTTCTTAACCCCCTTACCCTTCTTTCATTGTTTCTTCTTTCCGTTAGCTTGCTAGTTGGCCTTCGGGTTTTGTCAATTACACATTGTGTACATACAATGTTTGAGTAGGGGGAGAAGACAAACTAGTGGTTTGGCTAGCGAATATCTTCTATCTCGACAAATTTTTCAATTGATTTGACTGTTGATCAGCAGGCTTCACTTGTGTTGAACCAACAATACCATCGACATGTGGTCCAGAATTTTTTCTGGTCTTGTCAAGAATGGACCACGACACATCAGGCAAAACTTCGTAATGTAAACCAGACTGAGAGTATATCAGTTCTAGCTATTGAGCTCTCATTATCGCTTCTTCCTCAGAAAACACTCCCTACATTGCAACATCTTTGGATAACTAGGGTACCAAAGACTTAAGGAACCACTCCAGTAGGAATGCTAGTGGAACTGGTACTTTTATCAAACTCTTCTGACGTCGCCATTATCGGATGTGATCTGAGATATGGTTAGCCTTTGTTTGCTCAAAGTTTGGCAGCAACTCAGTGCTGACATTGTATCTCATAGGTAATTGAAAATGGTTTAGAAAAACCATTTCCAATTCACCAAAAGTAGAGTTTCTTAAGCAATCGATCTCGATGTACCATTTCATGGAACTCCTAATAAGAGTGCGTTGAAACAAATGCAACTGGACAGAGTCGTCTTTCAACGAATTGGACAAGTACCATAGGTGAAAAGTGGTCACATGATCTCTTGGATCTTCGTTAGGCTTACCTTCGAACTTTGGTATGTTTGAGGGCAACTTGGTCAGCATAGGGGGACAATGTGGATCATGACAGATTGGGTCGTTTAACAATCTTGACAAGTCTAGCAAATGAAACGTTGCCATAAAAGGAAGCTTGGGTTGTTGAGTATGTACAGGAGGAAAGGAGCTTGGAATTTGGCTAGCACCAAGTTTCCAGGAAAATTTAGGTTGTTGACTAGGGTTATGGTAAAAACCATGCCTGTGGCCAGCGTACATATACTGTGCTTATTGACACATCATCGGCTAACTCCCATAATTGGAGGTTGAGGGATGAGAAGGGATTTCTCCTGACATTGTGTTCCAAAGGTTATGGAAATGGTTTCCCCATACTGATCCAACGAGAATAGGTACCGAGCCTTGCCCGGGGTTCCATTGGCCATGGAAGGGATTTCCCCCAATCGACATCCCTGATGAAGGGATTGATCCCTGCCATGGATTCTAGGGTCCTTGAGAGGTGTTTTCCCCCTGTGAGGCAATAGTACCCTACACAGGATTTTTTGATGCAAAACCAGGGTTGCCCTCGACCGAGATGCCAGCTGACGAGAATGCATTGTTACCAAATGCGTTGAACAAAGAGAACGAAAAATAACCCATCGACGTGGTGTTGGAATAAAGTCCTTGACTACCTACTTTGAACAATTTGTAGTTCATGTTTGGCCAGGCAGTCTATTGGGGAGGACCAGCTAGCGAGGGGGACGAAGGAGGTATATGACCCCCACTATAAGGGAAAGTGTTATAAGGGGTTGAGGTTCCCCCCATGGACCCTTTTAGAGGAGCGTTAGAGCTCCCTGCCCCTAGACCCAAGGTCTGTAGGGTGGAGTAGGACAATACAGAGTTCGTATCAAAACCAGGCATCCCGTATGAGAACAGAGGCTTTGTTTCACTCTGGGTGAACGGAGTAGTGATCGTCGCCATAGACAGAATCATAACACTACCTGAAGTAGAGGCAGTCAATACCATGGTGGTCTGGACCGATGAAGTTGGGTTAGGAGGTGGAATGCCCCCTGTAGTGGCATTTGTAAAGGGAGTGTGAGGACTCCTTGATGAAGTAGCAGCGTTTGCTTCCATCGCAGCTTGCAAGACTATTTGGCACTCGTGATGATTTACTGTTGGAGGGACAACTTGTACCACGACAGGTGCCGACAAGTCAATGACCAGAGATTTATACGGCCCGAGAGCTTCTGCTCCAAGGTCAGAAATGGTAGGCTCCTCCTGATTTAAATGTTCTCCTCTCGGCGATGTCTTGGTTACAGTTTCCTGTGGCCCGTTCATCTCAAATGACCCTTGCTGGTCAAGTCTTCACCTTCGCGGTGGAGGGGGTGGCTCCAATTCAATTGGTGACAGGCCCTGAACCCTTTGCGACCGACGAAGCTCTTGATATTCCACTTTGTGAGAATATCAATGACACACTAGGGATTTTACTAATGTTGAAAACTAGCACACACTAGAAAGAGTTCCTATGAGATAAAGCATTCAAACCACTACCTAGTTGGAAGAACAGTTACACCAGCGAACATTAGAGCAACTTACCGGTGCAAGTGAAACTCGAATAAAGAAGCACCCTATGGGTATAATGTACAAAGCGTGGTCCGATGTCTGTCCTAGGTACCACGGTATACCCCTAATGTGACCTATTTAAGTCACTAAAATAAAGGAAACTAGGTTTCCAGTGCGTGAACAATCACCAGGCGAGTACGACCAATAGTCGGGTGGACCGCAATGAGTAGGGTATCAAGCCCGAAACCTATCGAGGGTATCAAAATAAAGTGTTACAGAAGATGACTGAGTAACTGGAATGGATTCGAGACCCATGAAGCTCCATGGAAAATGTGATCAACAAAATCCCAAGACAAGTCCTCTATATGCGTTCCACACTATGCTTGGTCTGGCTTTGGAGGGGTTATCTCCGCTACCTTTCTACACACAACCTCATGTTTATCCCCTGTGTTAGAGGGGGGTCTCGAATAAATTTCATGTTTACTGGAATTTTTACACTCCCTAGCATGGATGATTTTAGGGGCTAAATTTCGCTCATGGGCTAATTTTCCATGGTTTTTCCAAAAATGAGATTTGCTATTTTAAAAATGATTCGCCCAAATTCTATAGGATAAAATTATTTTACCTTAAAAACCGCCAAAATTTTATAAAAACTATATAAAATCCTTAAAAATTTGAATATTTTTACAAAAACATCGCTAAACATTTATAGTTGGCATATGAAGGATTAGTAAGATTCGCCAAGGTTTCTACATTTTAAAATAAATTTCCATCCTT
>SNQJ01S0001091.1:292320-319540 GCA_010110895.2 Picea sitchensis
AAATAGTTATTGATTATTCAAGGGATGCATCCTTTCATGGATGGTCACCTTATGTTCCATATATATGGAACACTCATCATTGTAATAATATATTGAATATCTCTCATATCTCATATGAATAAAAACTAACATACCTTAAGTTTCTCAGTATTAAGATGCAGAGCGTATCGAAGAAACTCCATAAAATGGGACTCCTACTTGGGCACCATATGGTTTCCTGTCATAAGGTGTTGAACTCATTGAGCTGAAACTCAATGAATTCCTCTGATACGTACCTCTCTCAGAACTATTCCTCAAATAGTTCCCATGACACGTCTTCGATGGCCATGTTCAATTGCGATAGGAGCATCTTCCACCATAGAAGAGCGCTCCATTTCAGTTGAAACACTGACATGCATACCTTCATGTTGGAGGTATAGTCACGAAGTGCAAAGAACATCACCATATTCTCCAACCATGCCTTGGCAGATGAACTGTCTAGGGAACCAAAGAACTCAGGAAATTTGAACTTCTCGAGTTCGTGGTGAATTCTACTAGAACCAACTGGAGTGTGCGGGGAACCCTTAGGAGGTGTCGGTTCCCTAGCCTCATGTCTATCCAAACAGTTGATCAGTTCCTCAAAAATCCACTGGAAATACCTCATCATCCCGATCACATCACCCACCACTATCTACTCTTTCCCAACAACTTGTTCGTCTGATTGGGGGTTAGACCCCTCAGGCGTGGATTCTACTAGAGGCGTCACACCTCCTCCCCTAGAACCCCATCGTCTGCCTCTGTGACGTCCTCTAACCATGATTCCCTGCTTGAATACAACTCAACTTAATTAGCAACATTACTATCAAATATCATATCAACGAAATTCGTAGTGATCCCAAGTCACGGGTTGAACCCGCTCTAATACCATATGTAACAACCCCATCGTTACGACTTCAAGTGAAGCAGAAGTGCAATTTTATTTTTTTTTGTTTAGGAGAGAAGGCGATGATGACACAGTTGAACCACACAACTTGACCATAAACCCCCTCCCGCAGAACAGGAAATAGACAACTATGACTCCACGCACTAGCATAAGAGAAACTGGGAGAAAAATATGTAAAACAACAAGGAGAAATGACTACCCTCCTGATGCAAACAAGACCATGCCTACAAGCTAAGTGACAACATCCCCCTCCTCACACATCAGCCTTAACGACAAATGACTAGAGCCTCAAGGAGTGTGAACCAAACATGTGAAGGTGTTACAACCCAAGCACTAACAACAACTTACAATGATCAAAAACACCCACACGGAAGGCACAAACCTCGGCCAAGTTATCCTTTGCCTCCATCCCTCATGTGAACACAATAATCCCCTCATTAGGATTCATGTCGTCCCCAGGTGATAGGAACGACTATAACCTTGGCACTACACATCCTATCTGGACCAAGGGCTCTAGATAAATTCGACGTGCTAGGAGCCGAATATCGATAAGAAGACTACACCCATACCCCAAGCAACAGGTCGACAAGACACAAGAAGATGACAAAAAAGGGAAAATGCAAGCCAATACACAACTTCATCCACAACCCAAACCATTTATCAAGTCTAAATTGGTCAATATTTACAATCTAATTTAGCGTTAAATAGAGATCTAATTTAACGATTCTAAATTACAAAATTCAATGATTTACAAACCTAATTGAACATGATATACGATTCTAATTTAGCGAGTCTAAATTACCAATTTAGACAATAACTATATATTAATTAACATTAATCACATATCTAGTTTTAGCAAGTCTAAACTACTACTAGTTAATAATTTGCAATTCTAATTTAACCTTAATACAAATCTAATTCGCAAGTCTAAAATTACAATTTAGAGATTAATTACAAATCATTCTAACATTAATAAAATCTAATTTAGCAATACCAATATATAAACAACATTCACGATATCAAGTATAAAGATTATGATTATAATGCTAACAACAAATTAACTTCCAACATGTTGTCTAGCCATAACAACAGTATTAAGGTTTTACCAGCTGTCAATTACACATTAAGTTGTTGGGTAAAAACAAGTTTGACAGTAAACACAATTAACTTTTCTTTAAAAATGCCTTTGCTTTAAAATCAAGGCATGAATTGCTGACAGTAAGGTGAGGACATTGTCAGACATGAAATCAATTTCCTTCAAGGTAAATTCTAATTACATGTTGTCTTTAATCATAAAAGGTTGTTCCTAACATAAATTTACAGTCATGAATAAAATTGCTTCCATCCCTATCATTTAGATTTACTGTCATTAATTTACTGCAGTTTAAATTTACTCTCATGTAATAAATTGGTTGTATCATTTGGATTTACTATAATTAATTTACTATCGTTTAAATTTATTGTCACGTAAATAATTGGCTGTCATCCCTACTATGTTACCCAATCCTTGTAGGTGCATTTCTAACCAAGGAGTTACAAGGAAGGTTGTTCAAGGAATTTACCAACGCTAAATTAAATGACTGTCCAAGGGAGTATTGGGAACACAACTCTCTAGGAGAACACACAGAGCAATGGATTCACTAAGAAATGGATTCCCAGAGCAATGGATTCACTGAGAAATGGATTCACTGAACAATAGATTCATTGAGCAATGGATTCACTAAGATATGGATTCGTTGAGCAATGGATTTGCTGAGTAATGGATTCGTTGAGCAATGGATTCGCTGAGCAATGGATTCGTTAAGCTATGGATTCACTGAGAAATGGATTTGTTGAGCAATGGATTCCAAAACATAGTCACCTCAACATGAAATCACTGGGGCAAGAAAAAGGGAACTCCTTGGGCAAGCGATTCAAATCGATTCCTCAAAGGAATGAAAATTGGGTGTATCAAAGATGGGAATATGATGTGCAAAAATATATTACAAGTGGAGTATAAAGGGGTAAAATTGTAGCGACAATAAGAAACCTCTCCTTTACAAAGGAGATAAAACGCTTCCCTTCATAGAGCATGGGCTATCTTTTACTGAACGCACGCTACCCATGTTACCGAATTATATAAAACGCTGAAGGGAAACTGTGAGCATAACTGTGAAATAAAAATAACTAATTTACTATGAATATAGCTAATTGTCACAGGTATAAAAAGAAAATGATGAAATCTAACCCGTGAATGTCAAAATCATGGATAGTAATCTAATAAATGTATGCAACACTTCCTTGTACCAATCCATAAAATGTTGTCCCAAAATTTACTGTCAATACTAAATCTTTCCAACGCAGTCAATAAAAATAATCGTTGAATTTACCAGGAAAAAATCGCTATCAAAGTAATCTAAATTGCAGAGGGAGAATGCTAACCAGAGGTGAGAGAAGCGCATCGCAAGAATCATGGTTGAATATATTGAAATTGTAGAGAAGGAAAATTTCAGTCAATGAATTAAATTGCAGAGTGAACATTAGCCAGTTTGAAAGGAATCAATACAGAGTAAAAGATAAAAGTAAATCAACCTTCAAGATGTAAGTAAAACACATAGCAATGAAGGTAATAAAACATCGTCATTAGGTGGACAAAACACAGTCCATATGATTCAAACACAGAGAGTAAAAATGTAGAAGATAAAAATTAGGGGGTAGGAATTATAACAACAATGGAATTACTCAACACAAGTAGGCGCAATGACCATCAATCTGCCAAGAACAATCCATAGGGGTATACGACTGGGAAACACACCCTTCGCTCATCATCTATGCATAGAAAAGCAGGGCATTAGAATTTATAGGCCGTTGTGCACCGAAGTGACGGTCGTCGATTCATCTCTTGGTCGACTGTTCAAGCGTGTAAAGACAAACTAGGGATGAGGATGAAGATCATGCATAAACTCTTCTTAAAAATCAATTAAAACCAATACGAAAGTCACAACATCAAGGTTCAAATGCCAAGGGAATCAAGTCAAGCAATGAGCTTAAGGCTATGGGGATATTTAAGTTCTCGGTTGAAATACCGAGTCAAACATTTTATTTACTCAATTAAAAATACATAAATGAAAACGTAATATATAATAATAATCTACCATGCAAAATTAGGTAAGCATACCGTATCCCAAGTCGTCCGCTCTGAGTCATTGTCCCGCGTGCTCTGTGAAACTCCCGCTTGCCAAATGATGAGACTTCACCAGTACCTCCAAGCCAACGCAAGGGGTACTCTTCTTACCCCTTATCCCCCTGATCCACAAAGGGGCCACACACACTAACCAGAGAACAACTAGCTCCCAAATCGCCTCACAAGGCCGAACTACCACTCCTCACCGAGCTAGGTGTCCCAACTCCCACAAGCTAAGTCAGTCAAGTCTAAATTTTTGTAGCGTAACGTTACCCATCACAACATAGATCCATCATCCTCCTCCTCCCTCGTTTATATAGAGTTTCTAAGTCATTTACTTTCCCAAATTCCCATTTAATTTATTGTTCAATAATTTAATTCATAAAAATCCTCCCCGTATATGTGTCACCCATCCCCTTCATTGCACCATAAATTAATTTCATTAATTAATTAATTACCCCTATTTCCCTCACCCAGCTAAAATCATTCCTAGAAACGCTCCTAGGTGTCCCCATATTCCCTCACACATTTTAATGACTTACCTCCTTACTAATTCACTAGTTGAGTTCAATTTAGAAAGTTCTTAAATGCAAGATACCTTACTAAGTTAGTCTTTCTTCTTTTTTCTTATGTTTCCCTTTCTCTTTATATTTCTCACTTTTGCCTAGTTTCCTAATTATTTTAAATCTCCCTCTTTCCATTTTCATTTAAACTCAAATTGGCAAGTGTGGAAAATTACCTTGTTCCCCTTTTTCTTTTTAATTAATAAATTTTAAGTAGCATATGTAACAAACCAAAATTTTCCCCTTTTTCCCCCTTCTTAAATTTTATCCCCCAAAATATTTTTATAAATTAATTAAATTGCTTACCCCCTTCTCGTCACATGATTAATGATTATTATGATTATTATTTATTTATTTTTATCTTTATTTATATGTGTGTGTGTGTGTGTGTGTGTGTGTGTTTTATCACAAGTATCACTTAGAACTAGATTTTATTTTCCTAGGTTGGGCGACATTTTATTATGGAAATTATATTAAATCTTTCTTATCACATTATTCGTTATAAGGCCATATAGGTTTATTCACTTATTAGTTAATAATGTGACATGCCCTTCAGGACGCACTAGGTGCTCCAAGGGTTCCACTCGCCTGATTGTATTTCCCTTGTGCAACGTGCCCTTCACGACACACTACGTTCTCCAAGAGTGTCACTCGCCTCTTGACTGACCTAGTAGACATAAAAAAACCCTAGAGTCAATACTTCACCAGGTGATCTTGTGGGAGACGAGGGGCCTCAAAGGAATAAGTCCCCTGCCTTATTGTGCAGTGCTTAGAATCATCGTGAATGATTGTCACAGTCTTCCCTCACGACATTGTGGGTCTTCCCGAACTAGGTAATTGTTAACCTACAGTTTGAGCCACGAGGGGAGTGCTAGTAGGTTGTGGCAGGGCTGTTGTCCACACCTCTCCCTCAACATCTCTGGTTATCGTGCGTAACCCCTCTACTCTGCATGTGAGTCTGGTCGGCAAGCTATCATCAGCCTGCATCATCAACAAATCATGTAAGAAATAATATCCATAATCATATCATCTAATCAGATGCACCAATGTCATATATACAATAATCAAACCCCAATAGTCCACTCCCCGACTCGATCCAGAGTCCAAGGGGTTTCATCGATGCCTCTGCATCCTCGAGGTCCAAAATCCTAAACACTGAGGAAAACCAATTCAATAGCACATGTCTATGTCAATATAGTAAAATAACATGTCATCAATTCATAACGCCTCATAATCATAATCAAATGCCCAATAGTATAATAATCTAGATCACTTGCAAGAAAGTGTCCTCAAAGAATAATTTCACTCAGTGCGCTCAAGAGAGAGATGTTACACAATGAATATCCATCGATGCCGAAGATATTCACAGTGAGATAATGCATTGATGATAATTTTTTATGTTTCATGAATTTGTTTTTATGCATAGTTGTTTAATTTTCTTGAATTGATCCTTGTAACTGATGCAGGGTCGAATTGCAAAGAGATTGGGGTCCCAGAGGAGGGTAACACCCTCATTATTGACAATTTAATATGTGGTGAGTTGTCTTAGTTTAAATTACACAGTATCCTTTTGTATGTCTATTAATTCATTGATGAAAAAAACTTATAACATTGTTTATTCTTTGTGCAATCTCGAGAGTGTTGAAGCACACCGAGGCATAGAACCTCTCGAGGTGAATCCTTGAGAAAGAGAAGAAAGATATATCTCCAGGATGATCCTAAGGGTGGCGAGGATGGAAATGGTCAATTATTGACCAACTACCTCCATTTGGTATCTAGGCCACAATATAGATGTTTTTTGTGTTAGAGCACTTGTTGTCTCTTTGTATAGTGGGAACGAGTTGTTATTTTGTAAAAAATGTACAATTTAGATGATGTTGAGTATATATATATATATATATATATATATTTCATGGCCTATTTTTTATGAATCTCATTGTTTATACATTTAATGTTCATGAATATATGAATTTCAAAGTGTTTGAGTTCCAAAGTATATGAATTTTATGTGTATTAATCCCTTGTTTTGTTTCTAAAGTGATTATAAATACTTTCTTTACGCATTAAGAAATATCTTATGTTGGAAAATATTGCTAAGTCCTAAATCCATAAGAAATTAATGGTTCTCAATAAGAATTGCTTGCTAATCAACTATGTATCTCTACATCATCGATAGATCATTCCTTCTTAATTATTTCCATGAATCTTGTGGATATCCATATTCTAACTCACAACCAACAATATGGACTACCTCTTGAATTATCTTCATCTAAATCCAATGAAAATCCACACTCAAATAATCGCCACTTGAAAATATTGTGAAGTAAAAAATGACATATTACAATAATTTATTATAGAAATAAATTTTCTCATTTATCTTCTACATAATTGTAAATCACTAAACAATTTCATCTCAATGTAATTTTCTAGGGAACACACATTATTCCCCTCTTTCTATTCATGTCATATATAAAATCATTCAATTTACGTGTAACCCTTCATAAATGCCAAAAAGACTAGTCAAGGACTCATTAATTCACATGTTTGTTTAGATTATGTAGTGTGTATATGTAAATTTTGTTAAAACCATCAATTATTAATAACATTTATTGAGTCTTCCATGATTTCCACTAAACTTATTGATTTTAATCAATATAAAGAGAGAGTTCACATGGAAGCTAGATCTTAGAATGTGTATCATTTTCCACCTATAAATAAAGGTTTTGAGGTTACATTTCATGACACACCATAGAAAGTAATGTTGTGCTACAAAAATTCCTCCAGGGAGACTTGAAACCATTATTATTTTCCCTTCCCCATCTAGTAGAGTGTATTTCTCATTTCTACCCAATGTTTGGGTTAGAGTACACAAAAATACAAAAGACCCTCCCAAACCCAATCCCACAAACATGTTTATGCCATACCATTTCCATGCCATGCCATTGTCATGACATTGTCATTCCTTGCCAAGTCATTCCATGGAATGTCATTGCCATTTCCATGACATTGTCAAATCTTTCCTTGTCATTCCATTTCCATGCCTTTCCAATCCATGCCATGTCATTTCATTGCCATGACATTTCCATGCCTTTCTATATCATTCCATTTCCATTCCAATGTTATGCCTTGCCAAGACATTATGAGGCATGCCATTTCAATGCCATTCTATTTCCATGTCACTTCCATGCCATTCCATTGCCATGCCATTCCAATCCATGCCATGTGATGCCATTGTCATGTAGCTTCCCATGCCTTGTCATGTAATTTCCCATTTTATCCTACATAACAATAAATATAACTTTCCATTGTCATTCCATAACATCCCCATTCCTTGTCAAGCCAATAAATTATATTAACTAAGTTATAGCAGGATAATTATAACAACCCTTAACACCATTAATAATTAAATGAAAGGGGGCTAAAAATGCAAGCCTAAACTAGGGTTTCGATAAAAAAAATCTTGATGAAATACAAGATGACATAGAACAACCCTAGAATATTCAATACATCAGTCCCTCGAATATTCTAGACATCATTGTTACTCGTGCCATGACATGCCATGACATTTCCATGCCTTTCCAAGACATGCCATTATCATGTAGCTTCCCAATATGGCACATAACAAACCTATAATATTCAAGACATCAAGCCTTAGAATATTTAAGACATCATTTCCATGTCACATAAAATCCCTAGAATATTGAAGACATCATTTCCATGCCTTTCCATGCCATTGCCAAGACATGTCATGCCATGCAATTACATGCATAAAATTATGAAATGAAAAAGTCAAATAGAAAAGGGGATTTCAATGAAACAACAATATCAAAGAAAGAAACATTTACATGCCTCGTCAAGCCAATGAATGATGTTAGCTAAGTTACAACAGGACAAATATAACAACCCTTAAAACAAGTTATCATTAAATGAATGGGGGTTGAAAACACATTTCCTTTCATTGCCTTGCATGATATGGTATGGTACGGTATGGTATGCACTTCCTTTCCATTTCCTTGCATGGTATGGTAGGGTATGGTATGCATTGCCTTTCCTTTCCATGCCTTGCCATGCCTTGCATGGTATGGTATGATATTGTATGGTATGGTATTCCATTCCTTGCCTTGCATGGAATGGTATGGTATGCATTGCCTTTCCATTTCCTTGTATGATATGGTATGGTATGGTATGCATTTCCTTTCCATTTCCTTGCATGGTATGGTATGGTATGGTATGGTATGCATTTCTTTTCCATTTCCTTGCATACTATGGAATGGTATGGTATGCATTTCCTTGCCATTGCCTTGTACGGTATTCCTTGTATGGTATGCATTGGAAATGGGTATGGTATGGTATGCATTGGCAATGGTATTGTATGGTATGCAAATAAATGGAAATGGTATGCATTTCCTTGTCATTGTATGGTATGCATTGACAATGGTAAGGTATGGTGTGGTATGGTATTCATTTTCTTGGTATGGTATGGTATGATATGGTATGAATTTCCTTGCAATTTCCTTGCATGGTTTGGTATGCATTGCCTTTCAATTTCCTTGCATGGTATGCATTCGAAATGGTATGCTATGGTATAGTATGCAATGGAAATGGAAATGGTATTCATTTGCAATGATATTTATTTCATTGTCATTGTATGGTATGCATTGGAAATGGTATGGTATCATATGCATTGTCTTGGTAGGGTATGGTATGGTATGGCATGCATTTCCTTGCATGGTATGGTATGGTGTTATATGAATTGATTTCTATTGTATGCATTGGAAATGGTATGGTATGGTATGCATTGACAATGTAAATGGTATGCATTAGCAATGAAAATGGTATATATTTCCTTTCCATTGTATGGTATGCACTGGCAATGCTATGGTATGCATTGTCTTGGTATGGTATGGTATGCATTGGTATGGTATGGTGTGGTATGGTATACATTTCCTTTCCATTTCCTAGCATGGTATGCTATGTTATGCATTGGAAATGGTATGGTATCATATGCATTGTATTGGTATGGTATGGTATGGTATGGAATGCATTTCCTTGCATGGTATGGTATGGTGTTGTATGAATTTATTTCTATTGTATGCATTGGAAATGCTATGGTATGGTATGCATTGTCTTGGTATGGTATGGTATGGTATGCATTGGTATGGTATACATTTCCTTTCAATTGCCTTGCATGATATGGTATGGTATGGTATGCATTGGAAATGTTATAGTATGGTATGGTATGATATGCATTGTAAATGGTATACATTGGAAATGGAAATGGTATGCATTGGCAATGGTATGCATTGGAAATGGCAATGGTATTCATTGGAAATGGTATACATTTCCTTGCCATTGTATGATATGCATTGGCAATGGTATGGTATGCATTGTCTTGGTATGTTATTCCTTTCCTTGGTATGTTATGGTATGCCTTTCCTTTCCTTGGTATGGTATGCCTTGCCTTGGTATGGTATGGTATGCCTTGCTTTGCCTTGGTATGGTATTCATTTCCTTGCCATGGTATAGTATGCCTTGCCTTGCCTTGGTATGGTATGGTATGCCTTTCCTTGCCTTGGTATGGTATCGTATGGTATGTCTTGTGTTTCCTTGGTATGGTATGGTATCGTATACCTTGAGATGCCTTTTCTTGCCTTCACTTACCATGTCTTGTCTTTCCATATCATGCTTTTTCATCCCATGAATTTCCATGTCATATAATTCCATTCCTTACCTTGCCTTGACTTTCCATGCCTTTCCTT
This sequence comes from Picea sitchensis, assembly GCA_010110895.2. Lineage (NCBI taxonomy): Eukaryota > Viridiplantae > Streptophyta > Pinopsida > Pinales > Pinaceae > Picea > Picea sitchensis. The sequence continues at coordinate 302,728 of SNQJ01S0001091.1, forward strand.
TTCCATGATATGACTTTCCATACCATGCCATTCCTTTCTATGACATGCTTTTCCATACCATTGCATGCCTTTCCATGCCATGTCGTGCCTTTCTATGCAATGCCATGTCTTTGCATGCCTTTACTTTCCATGCTATTCCTTTCCATACCATCCCTTGTCATGCCATACCATGCCATGCCTCCACTTTCCATGAATTTTCTTAACTTTTCGTGTCTTTCCTTGCCTTGCATTCGCTTTCCATATCATCCTATGTCATGCCTCGACTAAATGAACAAGTTTAATACACAAATAATTCTTGTACTAAATGAACAAGTTTAATACATAAAAATTACAATCAAAGGATTCATTAAGCATGTAATTAGATAATTTTTTATCCCATATATCTTATATAAAAATACTGACATGTGAATTCCAATGTTTTGCTCAATGAGGCATAGTGCATTTTCTGAAGAGGAGGCTGATTCTCAACAAAACTGTGTTGGGAATTTTTTTGTAATGTAGTCATGTGGACCTGGGCTAGATAGAATTGTGGGAGATTACACAACTATGTTATTCCTCTTGGTTTGGATTTTATGCCCCTAGACCAAATTGACCACATGTCCTTGAATGGCTTGAGGATGTGAGTTGTAGCTCGTGATAAAAATCAAACCGGGACTAGGATGGGTGAAATGTTAGTTGCATTGGATCTGTAGCACTGGGTTTCATCTAGGGTGGGACCTCCGCTATCATTCCATCCACCAAAAAACCATTTTTTGGAGTCTCTACGACACTAGGGTTTTGGTCAATGAGGCATAGTGCAATTTCTGAAGAGGAGTTCGATTTTCATGAATATTATTTCATGTATTTTTGCATAGAGTAGTCATGCAGGCCTAGGAAAAATAGACTTGTTGGAGATTAATAAACTTTGTTATGCAGCTCGGTTTGGATTTTATGCCCCTAGACCAAATTGGTCACATGTCCCTGAATGGCCTGAAGAGTAGAGTTGCAACTCGCAATAAAAATCAAATCGGGACTCAGATGGGTGAATGGTCAGTTTAATTCGATCCATAGCACTGATTTTCACCTAGGGGGTCCATCCGGTGTCATTCCCTCCACCGAAAAGCCACATGTTGGAGTATATTCGACTCTAGGGTTTTGGTCAATGAGGTATAGTGCAATTTCTGAAGAGGAGGTTGATTTTAAAGAACACCGTGTCAGGAATTTTTGGGTAGTGTAGTCACATGGGATTTGGAAAAATAACCTTTTGGGAGCTTAAAAAAATTTGTTATGTCGCTCGGTTTGGATTTTATGCCCCCGAACCAAATTGACCACATGTCCCTGAATGGCTTGAAAAGACAAGTTGCAGCTTAGGATAAAACTCAAATCAGGACTCGAATGAGAGAACCGTTAGTTGCATTGGATACAGAGAACCTGGTTTCAGTTATGGGGGGATTTGTTCTTTCATTTAATCCACCATAAAATCGTTTGTTGGAGTATCTCCGACTAGGGTTTTGGTCAATGAGGGATAGTGCAATTTCTGAAGAGGAGGTCGATTTTCAAGAACATTGTGTCGAGAATTTGTGGGCAGTGTAGTTGAGTGGGCCTTGAACAAATAGAATTATGGGAGCTTACAAAACTCGGTTATGTCGTTCGGTTTGGATTCTATGGCCCGAGACCAAATTGGCCACATGTCCGTGAATGACTTGAAGAGGCGAGTTGAAACTCACTATATAACTCAGATCAAGACTCAGATGGGAGAACCATCAATTTAATTGGATCCATAACACCATGTTTAATCTAGGGTGGCCCCTCCACTATCATTTCATCCACCAAAAATCTTTTTTTTAAAGTATCTCCGACACTAGGGTTTTGGTCAATGAGGATAATGCAATTTTTGAAGGGGAGGTCTATTTCCAAGAACACTGTGTCAGGCATTTGTGGGTAGTGTAGCCATGTGGTCCTTGGCCAAATAGACTTGTGGGATATTACAAAACTTTGTTATTCCGTTCGGTTTTGATTTTATGCCAATAGACCAAATTGACCACATGTCCATCAATGACTTGAGGAGGCGAGTTGCAACTTGTGATAACTATTAGTTTCATTGGATCTAGAGCATGGGGGTTTCAGTGAAGGGGTCCCCTTTGTTGTCATTTCCTCCACCGAAAAGATGTTTGTTGGAGTATCTCTAGCACTAGGGTGGAGTATCTCTGGCACTAGGGTTTTTCTCAATGCTTATTACATCTGTTTGAGAATTGAACACCTTGTTAGGATAGACATGGAAAGGAAAGTGAAGGAAAGGTATGGAATGGAAATGGATGGTATGGGAAGGCATGGAATGGAAAGGAAAGGGATGGAATGGAAAGATATGGCATGGAAAGGCATGGTAGCACAAGGAAAAGCATGGGAAGGCATGGCATGGAAAGTGAAGGCAAGTCAAGTGAAGGAAAGACAAGGCAAGTAAAGGCACAGCAAGGCAAATGAATACAAGGAAAGTGAAAGTAAGGCATTCCAAGGAAAGGCAAGGTATGGTAAGTTAAGGAAAGGAATAACAAGGCATGGCAAGACAATGAATGGAAATGAAAGGAAAGGCATGAATGGCAAGGAAAGGAAAGTGAAGGCAACATGTTGGATCTCAAAAATACCATATTTTATTTCTTTTTTCATACGTTATCCTTCACATTTATCCTTATTCATCACTCCATTAATCATTTACTATACCATTTCCATAAATAAAATGGGTTTAACTTTTCTATTTTCCAATTTATTTATTTTTGTGTATTTTAAGAAAATTCTTGATTAAATAGTAGGAAATTAACATATTTTTCACATATATCTAAAAGTTGTGTGAGCTTTGAAATATGTAGGAATATTTTAAACCATTATTCAAAAAGCTTTTTGAATACTTCCTCCACCATTTGACGATTTGAAGGAGATAATTATTCAAGCTAATTTAAGGAGGAATATCCTGAGAGGATTTGTGAGGATTTTAAGGGATAAGTATTTTGTAATTATAGAAAATTGGTTGAGAGAAAAGTGGAGGATTTGAAGGTATAAGTATTATGTAATTATAGAAAATTTGTTGAGAGAAAGAGTTGCTTATCTTCTTTTCAAAGCACTCATGTATAAATAAGAGGGCTCTCTCCTCATTTGGAAAAGGAGGGGAGAGAATAATGAGTTAGTCATGGATTTCATCATTTTGTAATGAAGTTGATGTTTTAGAGTAAGTATTTTGACTTATTCATAATAGATCTATTATTTTGAGTTGTTAATATATATTTCATGTGAGCTTACATATGTTTGTCATTTATCTTTTTTTATAGATTATTTTTCTTTTGTTTAATTTTATGCTTTCTTAATCAGGTTTAATTTATGCAATTTCATGCTTTCGTTTATTTTATGCAATTCAGATTCAGTTACCTCATAATATTACGAACTCCCCCGGTTGATAATTTATGTAGAATTAACTAGTATACATTTTACTAGACAATTTTGACGTCCTTATCAGGGAGGTGCTAAAGGGATTAGAGTTTAGGTAGGGGAGAAGAAAATTTAGAACCAAAGGTAAGAACCTACACATCCATTTTAATGAGTTGGTGCAAAGCCTTGTTGTTCTTTTCTGCACGAATGTTTACTTTTTATGCAAGTTTGTTTTTATGCATGTGTTCTTTCATTTTGGATTTAATTTATTTAGTTTGGATTTTTTTCATTATGAATTAGTTTATTCTTTCGTACAAGTTTGATTTTGATTTTATACTTGTTTATCTTTTGTTTTGTACTAATTCTTCACTTGTTTATTTCTGATTTTGTACTGTTTTGTACTAATTGTTGCTTACTGTTTTTTTTCTATTTTTTTAAACCAATTTGCACCCACAAAACCTAGATTCTAAGTTGATTTCTTTTTGTTTCTCAATTATGTTATTTACATTTTTGAAAGGAGTAATTTTATCTCTGCAAATATTCATATAGTTTTGGATTTCAATTTGTTTTGGTGTTGCAAGATCTTTTTTTTTTAATTAGTTTACATGGAAATAAATAAATATCAATAAAATGATAAATGTGGAACGACTTTCTCAGATCCTAGCAAAAACTGGGATCTCTTCGTCTCAAGAAGAATACATTTTGATGGCAGAAAAGAAGAACCGACAGTCCATGAGACACCTATATGTCATGAGGAGAAATCAGATGGACTCAAGACTGAGGAGGATGAAGAGGAGGTGCAGTATAATTTACACGAGGAAGGGAATCCAACATATCAAAATATGGTTCCAATCGGCAGGTCAGTTCAACGTTTTCTTTATTATTTCTCTTCATCGCATTTACAGCAGTTGATTTTGCACACTTCTACACATTTTAAGTTTCAATTTTTGAAATTGCTTGTGAATATATTTTTTCTTCTATTACACAAATGGTTAAATTGGAAATTTACTTACACATAAACAATTTTAATTTCAAATTAGGTAGAGTAGGTAGGTTAAATAAATAAAACATGATTTAGTTTTCCATTTTTGTTTTAAGTCTCACACCATCTAAAAATTAGAAATTAGGATGGCTAAAACATGTTTTCAGTAATGATTTTAATTGTTGACAATTTGAAAAAATGCATAATCTAATTTTTGTCTTCAATTTTCAATAAGTTTATTCCATTCGCTCACAAACTTTCATTAAAGGGATTTGCCTATAACTAAAATTAAAAAAATGGTAAGAACCATGAGTTCATAGGATTCCAGATTTGGTGGAGTCCTAGATCTGGAAACTCGTTTGTCAAAGATTGTTCTAGCACTTGAGCACGAGTTGAAACTTTCGCTTGCCGAGAAAACTATTAACTTGTGTCGCCTCTACTTATTGCAACTACTATAAATACACCCAGTCACCTTTAACTCAATCACCGAGTAGCCAGATTCATCCTATTGAATCGCCCTACCATTCTACTAATAAGATTGATTCTCAATCAAATCAATCCTGCTGTTTGTTTGGAAATACCAATCGTGAATCCAACTCCCAAAGTATATTATTAGAAAAGCACCATAAATCCCAGCTGAGACTTATGTCATATGACATCTATCTATATAGATATTTGTTAGATTTGTTGGTTAAAACCATATTCGAGCTTATAAACGGGCAATTGAATGAACTTCATGTTAAAATTCATGAGAGCAAAGGTATACAGGAATAACACACAATAATTATTTGTATTGCCCACTTACAGAGAGTTACATATGTATATATATAGTTAAAATGAGATCTAACTAATTCTAAACGTGGGTGAAGGAGTTGAGAGAATATCTCAACAGACTCCAACAAATCCTCAAACTAATTCTATTGTAAGCATTAGTTCTAACACTTCACTAACTACATGAGAAACCTCCACTCACTGGCCTCCTTTTTTCAGAACTAGGTTGAATTTTCATTAAGAGGGGACAGTCCATTGCTCGTCAATCAGAAATTAGGGTTGGAAAAAGAACTTCTCGACTTTGTCGAATATGAGATTGAAGAATCATTTCTCCTTCTCAAACTCACCATATCACCTTGCCTAAATGTTCATTGATTTCATTTCCTTTAGCGGGCTTCGAGCAGGGAGTTTGATGGTTCGAGCATGTAGTTCAGTTTTACAAAGTTTTGATTACAATGTGGCCATGGAAAGGATGGAAGCTCCATAATTTATCTCAAAGGAAAGAGGTGAGACCACCTTTGACCTGATATCTCCGAGATGCTTCCCTCACACACAAAAAATAAAATCGCCTAGCATTAATGAAGCATCACAGTCCAGCCCTTATCCGATCCTCGATCTGGTCCTAGATCCGGCCCTTAATTCAGCCCTCCATACGAAAATCCATGCAGTCCACTGATACCAAAGAATCTTGATTTACAACATCAAAATCATTCAACTTCAAGAATGTAAACACACATAACAATTATGGGGTTAAACAAAAATCAGATCCGAAAAAGGTGTACTCACCTTATCGATAGCTATAGAAATAGATCGAACAACATAATCAAATCAAAATCAACCATTTTTTGTCTCGTCGGACTAATAATAGGATGGTTGGGTGTGTTTGTTGCAACTACAACCAAAAGCAAAGGAAAAATGGCATGAAATCTCGGTTCAGTTCGCAGAATAAGGAACGATATCTTGTTTGAAAGAAAAACCATCACATGCGAATTCTTTACACGATAAGGTGCGATCTCTTGCTTGTCTAATCCAAATCATATTAACTATATTATCACGATGACACATTGGATGCCCTGCCCCACTAGACATCGGGCAATTATGTGGATNAGTCCATTGCTCGTCAATCAGAAATTAGGGTTGGAAAAAGAACTTCTCGACTTTGTCGAATATGAGATTGAAGAATCATTTCTCCTTCTCAAACTCACCATATCACCTTGCCTAAATGTTCATTGATTTCATTTCCTTTAGCGGGCTTCGAGCAGGGAGTTTGATGGTTCGAGCATGTAGTTCAGTTTTACAAAGTTTTGATTACAATGTGGCCATGGAAAGGATGGAAGCTCCATAATTTATCTCAAAGGAAAGAGGTGAGACCACCTTTGACCTGATATCTCCGAGATGCTTCCCTCACACACAAAAAATAAAATCGCCTAGCATTAATGAAGCATCACAGTCCAGCCCTTATCCGATCCTCGATCTGGTCCTAGATCCGGCCCTTAATTCAGCCCTCCATACGAAAATCCATGCAGTCCACTGATACCAAAGAATCTTGATTTACAACATCAAAATCATTCAACTTCAAGAATGTAAACACACATAACAATTATGGGGTTAAACAAAAATCAGATCCGAAAAAGGTGTACTCACCTTATCGATAGCTATAGAAATAGATCGAACAACATAATCAAATCAAAATCAACCATTTTTTGTCTCGTCGGACTAATAATAGGATGGTTGGGTGTGTTTGTTGCAACTACAACCAAAAGCAAAGGAAAAATGGCATGAAATCTCGGTTCAGTTCGCAGAATAAGGAACGATATCTTGTTTGAAAGAAAAACCATCACATGCGAATTCTTTACACGATAAGGTGCGATCTCTTGCTTGTCTAATCCAAATCATATTAACTATATTATCACGATGACACATTGGATGCCCTGCCCCACTAGACATCGGGCAATTATGTGGATTTTCAATTTTATGTGCATACAACACGAGTGTTGGGTTTCACTATTACGTGCATATAACATTAGGACTTTTGGGGTTTAGTTTGATGTATCTGATGATTTAGGACTATTGGGTTCGAGTATTGTGGCTCCAACAAGTTAGACTCTTCGATTTCATTGTATTTATTTGTTAAATTCAGACCACTGATTTTCAAAATTTCAGCCTTATATTTTTGGGCATATTGGGTTTTGATAGGTCATGTATTAAGATTCAAGACAATATATTCGTTGAGTCGTGTTTCAATTATCGAGACAAACATGGATATTACATGGTTGTATTATTTTTAGTTTGTAATATCTCCAAAATTTTTAGAATATTAAATTTTAAGTAAACTTTGCAATAAATTTTAGTTTTTGGAAAATTCGGATTTGGAAATTATTTTTCATTTATGAAAAATCTGAATTTGGAATTTTTATTATTATAATTAATTATTTGATGACTATTGGGAAAATATTTGAATTTCCCAACTAACCTCTTTAATTTTGACACATGTGAAAGATAAACTTTTTATAAATTAAATGCTGTAAGACAAATGGAACAATGAGGTTAAAAATAACTTACCATGACTCCATGAGTGGGGAACAGGTTTGAGTTTCCTCAAGGTTGATTTTTACAAGTGGAAAATGTGGAAGTTGACCACTATCGGCCCCTAAAAATCATGGATTTGTAAGGTTGCGAATTTTTCAAGGAGGGAACGGATGATCTAGGCACAAGATGCATATAAAAATAACATATGGAGGAGGGAGGATGATGCTTAGTATGTTGGAGAAAGGAAAACTATTTTATATTATTATCACTGTAAGTGTGGGACAAAGGAATTTTTGATCTCTGGATGGTGATTGTAGCTAAGGAGGATCATTCAATTTCCCCTTATGGACTCATGGTCAGGCTAGGGGATGAACATGGCAAGTGAACCTGACTTTCTATAGTTCGGTGGAACATCGTTGTTCCATTAGTATTCCAACATCATTGGGTTCAAATATGTACCTCGACTTGCATTCTTTGTCGATATTATGTTTGATTACTATTGATTATGAATGTGATGATTTATTATAGTTCAAGGGTACTATAATGTTTTAAATTGAAATGTGATGATGGTATATATACATGTGTATATGCTCATCTATATAGAAATAACATAACTATTGTATGCTCCTCTTAATCATTTAATAATGTTATACATATATGAACCATTGTATATACATATCTATGTGTTCATGGAAAAGAAATGATAGAAATGATTGTATGTTCCTATTGGTCATTATTATATATATATGTGTGTGTGTGTGTGTGTGTGTTCATGCGTAAAGGTATGATAAAAGTATTGTTATATTCCTATTCACCATTCAATTAGCTATATGTTGAATTACTATTTTAAATTTGTACAAATATCATAGAGAATATATAGAATGAATAACAGTCCATATATATGATTTATATTATCGATAACCACAGAAAATAGCGTTCAATAGTCTACAAATGTATTCCAAAAGTAGTTGTTAAATTCAATAAACCTTATTCAAAATATTTACAAAACAACCCGTGTATTCAATTGATGACAACCTGTGTATTCAATTGATGATGGTTCAAATATTACAGTGGAGTACCATAGGCAAAAGACTCCATTACCACTTGTGCTATAGACAAAATTTAAGAAGAATGCATACAATATGTACACCTAGATCATAACTCGAATACCTTTTAAGCAAGAGGTGTTTCTTTATCCACTTCCCTTGATTTAAAAACCTGCAAAAGAAGAAAGACAAGAGTCGAGTAAACTATACTAGTAGTTTAATGGAAATTAAGTATTAAGAATAAGTCAAGGAAATACTTAGCTTGAGTTCGGCAAAGAGCTAGATCGCCACTTGTGCTTGTGCAACAATATGTCCACGATCCAAGAGGAGGAGGAGTGGACCCAATTTTGACGGATGGGTACCCTAGCAAAACAGAAGAAGGGCCCCATCATTAAATTCATGTAACTCTGTTTAAAATAACACTTATAAACAAAGAAAGTGAGAGTAAATAACTAGCACATATTTATTAAAAGGATGCACGCATTCTCCAAAACCCTATGTACTTTCACCTTAGACCACTAAAACATAAAGAGACACATAAGATGCAACATGTGTTAAATCACAATAGATATTTAAAACCTAAATAGGAATTAGAGAATGGTAAATATTTTAAATCTCTAAGTTCATAGTAACATACGACAATAACCAAAATAGGAGGTTAAAAGTCTAACGATGCAGACACGAATTAACTATAAAACATGAAAACGACTTTCCCACCGAGGGTTAATTCTTCCATATAGATATTTTCTATATAAAACACAGAATGTAATTTACGAAAGAAAGGATTAATATTGCCGAATATGTTTGTTATATGAAGCACATAATGTAACTTATGAACAAAGGGTTAACTCTTGCTATACATATTTACATAGAGCATATTTTCGAATTTCCATAGAGTATACATTTACGCAAAGAGTATTTGCAAATTTCCCCAGAAGATTAATACCATTAGATACTTGTAGAGAGAGCGTATCTACGAATTCCATAGAGGATTAATACTATATATATATATATATAAATATATATATGTATATATATATATATATATATATATATATATATATATTGTATAATACATAGAATGAAATTTACGAACATCGGGTTCATATTAGCGAGAATGTAATTGAGGAGTTTCCAAAGATAGTTAATGAATATATACATATGCGTAAATGGTAAGAAGGAAAATCCCCTATGAATTTTGACAATAGACAAGTTGGGATAATAACAATCAACATAGTAAGTCTCTCAATTCTTAGGAAGAGTTCCAGAACTAGTAGGGTTATAATGATGGAAGGAGACAGACCAAGGTTCGACCCTTAAAACTTTTTGGGCCACGAAAGAATGATAAGAAGTATGGGGCAGAAGAACAACAGTCAACCGAGGAAAAGTTTAATAAACCACTAGTCCCGTAACCTTAAGCATAGAGGAACTCTCAGAGGAAAAATACATATGGAGGCACAACAACAATACTTGTAAATCCTAAAATAGAGTTATACATTCCATGAAAACAAAGATTTATTCATGAAACACTTCACACAGAGGTCATGAATAATGAAACCATTACTTACCTTGGTGCGCAAATAACCCTGAGTTGCATTGTGGTTTTTCTTCATCGCGCACTTGGTCTTGTTTCAACATAGGGACCAAAAAAAAAATTGTTACAGAACCCATGAGCCGAATCTCACCAGAGTGCACCAATAGGGTTGCAAACACAGAGAAAAAAATGTTACAGGACCAAGGATCTAAACCTCCCTATTGCCCACAAGTGGTGTTGCAAAAACAAAACAGAGACAAAAGTTGAATACATAACTAAAGTGGGGATGAAATGAACGATGATGACCTTGAAGGCCTCAAAAAGAGGAGTAATGGTTGTTGGGTACACCCTGTGTCGTTCCATGTGAATCCATGGAGATGGAGAGACTGGATTGGGTGCAGTTGCCTAAGTGTCATCTTTGGGAGGTACGATACAGGCCTCCTAATTAATGAAATAGCCAGAGGTAAATTCCCAAAGGACTGATCTGACATACACCATTAAAATGGTTTCGAGCCTATTCAATTATGGGCCATGTCACTAGTCAGGTATGTTTTATTGTTGTTAGGAATAGGTTATGCTTGTGATGCTAGAGAAAAACCATAAGTGTTATGGTGTATGTTTGATACGCTATATCAAAGTCTTCGTTGGTATGGCAACCATATAAGAGTCCCTATGTAACGATATTTACATGTTTTTCATAGAAACTCTTCGACACACTATGATATAAAATACATTGTGGTGGATTGCTATATGATAATGATATAAACTTTAGGAATGGTGTTATTGTTATCGTAGTTTGTATGATATATGATATATAATGTCATGGTTAAGATTTATGCCATATGTTAAACGAATATATATATATATATATATATATTGTAAATGTGTTGAATGTGCACATAATAGATCTAGATAAACAATAATACACACATTTACAGAGAGAATTTGAGAAAGAATGGAGGAATTCTCATTAACCGTTGTGAATAATGAATAATTTACACATGATATACTCTGTATAACTAAATGAGTTCGACTGGAGGATAACCAATGCATCGTATTGGTGGTCTAGAGTGATCTGGACACACACCAGTAGTTACGAGAGTGAACTGCCACCTCGTCTATTCTCTCAGGCCGTTACGGAAGTGAACTGCCACCTAGTTGAGTTAACTAGTCAACTAGTCTTCAGTTAAATGACTGAACAAAGAGTAGTGAGGAGTTAAATTAGGGAATCAAGGCTAATGCGCCACTCTGTTGATGATACCAAGGCAAGGTTGAATTATCATGGTGATGATCCCAATTTTGTATGGTGACAAAACCAATGCAACATCTAAACTCAACTCAACTAGTCAAACTGAAGTGTCAACTTAAAGAAAATATTATCGAGGTGGAATATTCTCCCCTAAGTTATAGGAGACTGGATAATGACTAATTATGACTAATAAACAAGGAAAAAACTTAGGAAAAAAAAATCCTAGGTGTGTGTGAAGTAACTCCAACACCTCCCCTGAACATCACTATGGTGAAAATAAAGATTGGAACCCAGCAACAAGGCCATGTTAGGTACCCAAGCAGAAAATATACAATGAAAATAGAGTGAGGAAAGAGGGAAAAATCATGGGAACCCCCCCTCAAGGTACAATGTATGTAAAAAGAATAACTACAGTTGCTAGGAAACTATTTCCTTCACTCCAAGACGAATTCACTGAGAATGTAATTTTTGTTGAGTGAAGGTATTGGTGAAGATGTCTACCATATGTTCTACTAAAGGACATAATTGTAAGTCGATGATCCCCTCATATACTAAGTCTCAGATGTAGTTCATGTATATATCGATGTGATTCATCTCGTTCCTCTGAACTGGATCTCTACAGAACTTCAAAGTGCTCTGGTTGTCACACTAGATGACGATCGACTGATGAAACTGAATGCCCAACTCAGTGAGAAAATTTTGTAGCCACATAGTCTAAATGGTTATGTTAACTACCCCTCTTTACTCCGCCTCGACTGAAGATAGAGAAATGGAAGCTTGCTTCTTGCTCGACCACCAAATAGGCTTGGCACCAAGACTGAGTGAGTAACTAGATGTGGACTTGCGATCAATGTTATCGCCAGCCCAGTCGGAATCAGTAAACCCAATGAGATCTAATGTAGAGTTTTCTGCATAATGAATCCCAAATATGATTGTGCCCTGTAGGTATTGAAGGATACACTTTGCAGCTTTCCAATGTAGCTCATGCGGCTCCCGCATGAACCTGGAAACTACACCAACTACATAGGAGAGGTCTGGTATGGAGTGTGTGAGATACAACAAGCTCTCGACTAGCTGTCTGTACAGTGTGCTATCAACCAGTGGAGTCTCCCCGCAATCCTCAAGTTTGACTCCTGATAGGAAATCAGTCGGAGCAGACTTGCATTCTATCATGTGAAATATCTCAAGGAGATCTCTTGCATACTGACCCTGATACAGTTTGATGCTTGATGCATCATGACTGATCTCTAGTCCAAGGAAGACGTGTAGCGGACCCATGTCCATCATAAAAAACATTTCATGTATAATCCTCTTAACTGCAGCAATCGCTGAAGTCGAGCACCCGGTGATCAACAAATCACTGACATACAAAACTAAAAGTAGAAGTGAATCAACCGTCCTGAGCATGTAGAAATTTGGGTTTGATTTACAATTTAAAATTTCTATGAAAATAGGTAGGAGTCCATCTTGGCATACCATGCCCTCAGATCCTGCTTGAGTCCATAATGTGAATTCTTTAGTCAACAGACCAAAGATGATTTCTTCATAAATCCCTGGGGCTGCTCCATGTAGATCTGCTAAGAGAGATCACCATGAATAAATGCATTATTCACATCCATCTAATGGAATTCCCATCCCTTGGTTACCACAATGGAAAGGGATAATTGAATGGAATCCATCTTCACTATTGGAGCGAAGGTCTCATCATAGAAAATACCATGAACCTACTAAAATCCTTTGGAAACAAGCTTGGCTTTTTTTCTGTTAATCTGTCCATCCTCTACACTCTTGGTCTTATAGAGCCATCTACATCTGACAAGTTTCTTCCCAGAAGGAAGGGGAACCACATCCGAAGTCTGGTTCTCGAGTAGGGAGTTGTACTCCTCCTGCATGGCGGATTCTGAAAATGGATTTCTAGCAGCCTCGCCATAAGACTATGGATCGGAAGACTAAACCAAAAAAATATGCCCAGAGGCAAATTGTTTAGTGGCAATGGGTGCAACAGGATTCTCCTCGAAATCAAATCGAGCCCTCCTAGTATCAAATGGATCACCAACAATATCCCTTGCATCATGAAGAGTAGTCTATGCCCACTTAGGCCTCTACTCTGTCTCTACAACTACATCTGGATGCTGTGAATTTGCATCTCACTATACTCAATCTGAATCTGAATCATCTGAGTCCTATGAATCAAAACTCTCATATGAAGAAGAATCAACATGTGCATGCTCCTCATCTCGAACAGGTTGAAGAGTGAAGGTGTTTGAATGCAGCTACTGAGATACATGCGAGACACTTTCCTTGAATTGGAAACTATGCTCAATGACGAGTTGGTCTGAGGAAATATCAATAAGCCGATATCCCTTCACACCATCGGGGTATCCAACAAAAATGCACTCAGTTCTCAGTGGATCAAGTGCCTTCCTCTTTTGATAGGGAATCCAAGCCCATGCATGTGAACCAAAAATGTTAAAGTGGGTCACTTCCGGTTTGAGGTCGCTCCAAGCCTCATAGGGGGTCTTATCCTTGACAGATCTATGGGGAGATCTATTTTGGATTTATGTTGCATAGTTAAGTGCTTCAAAGCATAGTCTCTGTGGTAGTGACTTTACATACAACATGCAATATGCCATCTCCTTTAGAGATCTATTTTTCTACTCAACAACTTTGTTTTGCTATGGAGTGTAGGGAACTGTATGTTGCAAATGAATCCCTGCCTCATGGAAAATATTATGGATCTCATGATTTACATACTCTCCTTGGTTATCAATTCAGAGGAATTTGAACTTCTTTTTGGACTGTGTCTCAACCAGGGATTTGAAATCTTTGAGGTGTTGAAAGACCTCATATTTTTGCTTGAGAAAGTAGATCCATATAAAACATGAGAAATCGTCAACAAAAATGAGAACCAAATTATTTTTACTGATGGATGGATGTGGAAAAGGACCCATGAGGTCATTGTGGATCAAATCTAAAGGTGCAGAAGCTCGTTGAGACTTTCCTTTGTCAAATTTCTCTTGAGGGTGTTTTTTGAGAACACATACCTCACATACTCTCTTGGACAAATGGATGTTTGGTATAGCATCAACTAATTTTTGCTTGATAAGTTGTTGCATGTATATGAAATTCAAATGTCCAAACCTTTCATGCCATATCCTACTAATTTTATTAGCATGAGTAAGTACTAAAGCATAATCAGGTTCAATGAATTTAGAAAAAGTATACAATCTAGAATGATGATTTACTGCACCGGTAGAAACCCTGGAGTTGGTTTGCATGTCATAGATGTCCACGAAATTTGGTGTGAATATGAATTTATTTACGGTGCTATAATTCTTCATCTGACACATAAAGAGAAGGTTGACATAAAGCTTGGGAACATGAAACACATTCTCGAAGCTTTCGTTGGTGAGTTCAATCCTTCATTTTCCAGTGACTTCAATAGAAGAGTTGTCCCCCATCATAATAGGAGGACCTTTGCATGCATCCAAAGAAGAATATACTTCTTTTGAGGTATCCATGTAATGTGATGCTATCAAATCAATTAACCAAGCATCGGGAAAGGAGTTGATGGTAATCAAGGCATGGCTAGAATTGCCTTTCTTGGAATTCAGATACTCTAGCTTCTTCTTCTTGGCACCCTGGGGGATGCGATCTCCAAGTTTGTTTTGCTGAATTATTTAAGATATCAGATCTATTTTTGTTTTCATGCATGCAGATTCCAAATGGAATCCTTTGTGACATTACGTGCATTTCTCCCCTTTTATTCCTTTTTCCCCTTTGGATCCAAAGGCATTGGTGAAGGGTTTTATGTACCCTTCCTTCTTCATATGTGCATGAGATTTTCATTTATCTTTATCTTTAGATTTCTGATATTTTTGGCTTCCATCGTGTACAGTGAGTGCATGCTCCCTTGGGCCTTTGATTGTTCCCATGTTGATGAGCTTGGTTTTCTCTTGTGTCAGGGATTCGATAAAGTCCTCAAGAGAAGGCATCTTCCAGGTGGCTCTAGAGGCAAATCTAACAGTATGGAATGTGGATAAAAATGCAAACAATTTAGAACAATCTTGGAGAGAATGGTGAGAACCATTTGTTTCTCCTTCACCGATTTATCAACCCCACAAGCTTTGAGTTGCGACAGTAAATGCTTGAATTTTGTAAAGAAATCTTGGATATTGTCGAATATTTTTGGATCTAATGTGAGAAGCTCCACCTCTAGCATGTGTCCCCTCATATCATCCTATTTTCAAAAGATCCCTTCCAAGGTTTTCCAAGTTTCATTGGGAATCTTATACGAATATATGTGAAAAAAGGAGATCAGGAGAAATAATATTGCAAATTGTTTTGAGTTCCTCATCAATGTGATTTAAGTACTTGGATTTTTCTATGGATGATGCCAGATCTGTATCTGTATTCATGGTTAACCTGTACAACCCTCTAGATCAGAGATGTATGGATATTTTCTCCTTCCATGCAAAATAGTTGTAAGGTGTAAGAATGAATTCTTTTTGGAGTTCCATCTTTCCGCTGTCTTCAATTTTCTGTACCTGCAAAACATTTTGGTGTAGCTTTTTCTTAGCAGTCTGTCGACTCTAATACCATGTAAATTTTTTGAGACTACACAGAATATATCTAGATAAAAAATAATACACACATTTTCAAAAGAGAATTTTAGAAAGAAGACGAATGAGAGAAAGAATGGAAGAATTCTCATTAACCATTATGAATAATGAATAATTTACACATGATATACTCTATATAACTCAATGAGTTCGACTAGAGGATAAAAAATGAAAAATAGTGGTGGTATAGAGTGATATGGAAACACACCAATAGTTACGGGAGTGAACTTCCACCTAGTCTAGTCTCTCGGGCAATTACGAGAGTGAACTGCCACCTAGTTGAGTTAACTAGTCAACTAGTCTTTAGTTAATTGGATGAATATAGAGTATTTAGGAGTTAACTTAGGGAATCAAGACTAATGCACCACTCTGGTGATGATACCATGACATGGTCTAATTATCATGGCGATGATCCCAATGTTGCATGGTGATAAAACCAATGTAGCATCTAAACTCAACTCAACTAGTCAAACTAAAGTGTCAACTCAAAGAGAATATTCTCCCCTAAATTATTGGAGACTGGATAATGACTAATTATGACTAATAAAAAATGAAAAACCTTGGGAAAATAAAATCCTAGGTGTGTGTGAAGTAACTCCAACACACACACACACACACACACACACATATATATATATTGATGTGGATAGGGTTAGTGTTAAGGTTTTCCTATGTTGGTTTATA
>SNQJ01S0001091.1:319605-336230 GCA_010110895.2 Picea sitchensis
TGAATAGAATTAGTGTTATTGTATTCATACTATAGTCGATACAGTAAGCAATGTATATCATATTGGATAGTGCAAATGTTATGGACACACTATATGTTAGTCTATAGTCTATAATTTATTACGCACTATAAGATTTTTTGGATAGCATGACTTGACATAGACATGGTAGTTATTCTAAGTGCTATGAAAACCCTCGTAGCAGTTTTCTTAACTACAAATAAGTGCATGATTCTAATCTAATAGTGACAATAAATTTACTTTGCATATAATAAAGGAATAAAGTTATGGTTTTGATCAAATATTGAAGAGTCAATGAGATTTAATGTCCCCTAAAAAAAATTATTTTTATTTAGGAAATTTGGGATACATTACATATGGTATCAGAGATGAAGGTTACAACACCTGGACTTGAGGGTAAGGCCAAATTATTTTAAGTTTTTATTATGTTAAAAAAAAAAAATAACAAATATGTTTACTATTACAAACAAAAAAATTGTTGGTCTATTGTGATAATGTTAGCAGAGAATGAAGAAGAGATCAGACCTAAAGAAAATCTTAATCAAGGACTTCCTACAGAACCTGGGCATAACAACGAATGAAGTTCATGCACCTAAGTTTTGGAAACAATGCAGAACATTATCATGGAATTACAAGTGTTTAAAGAAAATAATGAAAATCTGAAAAAGGCACATGAAGACCAGTTATAAATAAATTAAATGTTGTTGCGCAGTATAGTAACAAAAAAGATCTCAAAGTACAATGAAAAAGAGGAAGAAGTTGACAAACAGACCTCTAAAAACTCTGGTCATGAAACTGAAAATGAGAACAGTTCTTTCGAAGACACACACATGGCAGGAAACAAAACAACTACATGAAGAAAAAGAAAACAAATAGATCACTTGGAAGGTGAATTCAAGAAAATAAAACCATCCACCTTTGATGGAGAATCAAGGATAGGTGAAGAGGTTGAAGTATGGCTACTAGATATAAATAAATATTTCATGATCTACAATTACTCTAGTAATATGAAATTCAGAATGACCATTTACAACTTGAAGAGAAAAGAAAGTCTCTGGTGGAAAGACCTAAAATTGGCTAAAGGATTGAAAGAGAAACATATGGAATGGTCATATTTTAAGAAATATTTCAAGAAGAAATATTGGTGAGAAATCTATTACAAATGAAAGACTAAGAAATTTTAGGAGCTAAGACTCAGACAAATGACCATGGATGACCTGATAAATAAATTTCTCGAACTCATGAGATTTGTACCATACATCAAGGAAGACAAAGTAATCATACAAAAATTCTTAAGTTGTCTACCAGAGTCGTACAAAGACATAATTTAATTTGAAAACCCAAACACTTTAAACAAACTATTTAGAAAGGTCTGGATGTGCTATGATCAGTACAAACAGAGGTATGAAATTCCCAAGGCATGGAAGGACAATAAACAAGACATAATGAATCAAAGAAAGAAATTCTTCCAACCAGCCTCTTTCCAGAACATGGAAAAATCTTTCCAAAAGAAATACTATCATTCCAACACCCAGAGTGATCAAGGGGGAAGTAGACCAGTTAATCTGGGAGTCAAGAAAGTTGGGGATAGCCATAGAGAACCATTAAAGTTTTGGGAGTGTGGAGAACCTTAATTGAGGAGGAACTATCCATGCTTAATTTCCACAACAAGAACTACATTCCATAACCTGCAAGAATCTTATACAGTAGGATATATGGGAATAAGCATGCACATAATTAATTCAGTTGTGGATGTCAAGAAAGTTGATCATAAATCCACTATCATGGAGATTGAAGGTAAAGTTCACGATAACCGCATTTATATATTAATTGACCCATGATCTAGTCTGAGTTAGTTTACTCGTGGTTTAGTTGAATTAAAAAAACTCAAGAAAGTCAAGAATGCTAATTCCTGGTTAGTACAGTTAGCAAGAGGGACCAAGAGAAAAGTAGCATATGTTATTCTTGAATGTGAACTCAACATAGATGGTCAGGGTACAAAGTTAAATCTAACCATTTCACGTTTAGGATCTTATGATATAATCATTGGAATGGACTAGTTAGAGAACCATAAAGTAATTTTAAATTGTTATGAAAATTCACTTACTTGCAGAGACGAAAACAACACAGTTAGGACGATACAATGGATCGGAAAAACAATTTTGGTTAGGTAGATATCAACCATGCAGTTTAAGAAATGTATGAACAAAGGTTGCCAAGTTTATGCTATTCACATAATTAATCTATTAGAAAAGGAAAACAAACCTAGTTTATAGGACTTTACAGTCCTACATGGTTTTAGAGATGTATTTGTGGACGAAATGCCAGAAGTACCTCCAAGAAGAGAGATATATTTATCTATTGATATATTACTTGGATCTGCCCCAATATCTAAGGAACCTTATAGAATGAGTTTACCGAAATTAACGGAGCTGAAAATTCAGCCGCAAGAACTGTTAGATAAAGAATATTTCAGACCAAGTGTCTCACCTTAGGGAGCATCGGTTCTTTTCGTTAAAAATAAAGATGAGGCTTTGAGACTATGCATTGACTATTTACAAATAAATAAGATGACGATCAAGAATAAGTATCCTTTACCTAGAATTACCAACCTGTTTGACCAAGTGGGAGAAGAAAAGATCTTCTCTAAGTTAGATTTAAGGTTTGGTTATCACCAAGTCAGAATAAAGGACGAAGATATATATAAAACAACATTTAGAACACAATACAGACACTGAGTTTGTCGTAATTTCGTTTGGTTTTACCAATGCACCAACAACCTTTATGTGTTTGATGAATAATATATTCAGTCAATATCAAGATAAATTTGTGTTGGTGTTTATCGATGATATTTTAGTTTAATCGAAAATGGAAGAAGAACATGAAGAACATCTGAAAATAGTATTGTATACCTTAAGGAAAAACAAGTTGTATGTGAAGTTTGATAAGTGCGACTTCTACTAAACAAGGACGCAATACCTAGGACACCTGATATCCGAAGAGGGTATTGCAGTTGATCTAGAGAGGATAAAAGTGATTATGTAATGGCCTATCCCTAAGGATGTAACAAACATTAGATCATTCATGGGAATTACCAGTTATTACCGAATATTTATCAAAGGAATTTCTAAGAACACGTATCCAATTACATCCCTACAAAAAAAAGGAATAATATTTACTTGTTCACAAAAGTGTGAGGACAACTTTGATAAGATAAAATGACTGTTAATTACAAAACTATTCTAAGGGTAGCGGATCCTAAAAAAGACGTTACAATTTGCGTGGATGCAAGCAAAGAAGGATTGGGAGGTGTCCTAACACAAGGTGGACATGTGATTTGTTACGAATCACGTAAAATGAAAGAACATGAACAAAAATACGTTACACATGATTTGGAGTTAGCAGTCATAATTCATGCGCTTGAAATGTGGTAACATTATTTAATGGAGAGAAATTTTCTACTACTAACCGACAATAGTGGTGTAAATTTTTTATTTAGTCAACCAAATCTCAATGCAAGGAAAGTAAGGTGGCTATCCTTTTTAAGTGAATTTTATTTCAAAGTAAGACACATCAAAGGAAAAGAAAACAAAGTTGTAGATGCCCTAAATTGGAGGACTAACAAAATTTTTGAGATAAGTGTTAGCAAAGAAGAAAACAACATTGAACAAAGAATAAAACATGCAAGTTGTAATGACGAAAAATACATCAAAACAACAACATAATTACAAGTAAATGATGAAAAAACAGACAAAACAGATCTGAGTTTGGATAAAAATGGATGCTAAGGTTAAAAAACAGGATGTACATACCTAATTCTGTCGATTTAAATTCAACAATTCTTGATGAATTGCACAAAAGGCCATATTCTGGTCATCCATGATACTAGAAAATGATAACAACCTTAAGAAATTTCTTTTATTGTCCTAACATGAAAAATGAAACAACTTAATACTTATCTAAATGCTTAGATTGTCAATATGTAAGGGATGAAAATCAACATCCATCCGGTCTGCTACAACCCCTACCTTATCTAGAATGGAAGTGGGAGATCATCTCATTGGACTTCATCACAGGTTTTCCTAAGACTCAAAAGAAAAATGACTCAATTATGGTAGTGATTGATAAACTTAGAAAATATGCACATTTTATACCTGTGAAGTCTACTTATAAAGGAATTAATATTACTGAAATTTTTATGAAATAAGTATTTAGATTACATGGAATTCCTAAGATGGTGATCTTGGATAGAGATGTCAAATTTACGTCAAAGTTTTGGAAGGAATTGTTTGTAGGATTGAACACTAACCTAAATTTCAATACAAGCTACCATCCACAAATGAATGGGAAAACTAAGTGAATGAATCAGATTGTGGAATACATGTTACAAATGTATGTGAGAATGAAACCAACTAAGGGGAGGATTACCTGCACTTAGTTGAATTTGCTTACAATAATGGCTACCAGACATCATCCAAGATGAGTCCCTTCGAAGCATTATATGGAAGAAAATGCACAACTTCGATTATCTTGGATAATATAGTTTATAGGTTTATGATGGGACCGGAAATTCTCCAAGAAATGGAGAAAATGGTAAAAAGGGTACATCAAAATTTAAAGGAGGCCCAAGATCGACATAAAATCTATGCATATTAAAAAGGAGACACCAGGAATTTCAAATTGAGGACCATGTATATCTGAAAGTCAAAGAAAGGAGAAGCTCTCTAAAGATAGGAAATTTTTCAAAGGTGGTGCCGAGTTTTTGTGGCCCCTTCGAGATTTTAACTCAAATTGGACCATTGGCGTATCAACTAGCACTTCGTGCAAATTTAAAACTTCATAATTTTTTTCATGTTTCCTTATTAAAAACATATATTCATGATCCTACTCACATCATTTATTGCAACATGGTGCAGGCAGAACCAAAAGGCAAGTTCCAAGCAGAACCTCTGTGCATTTTGGACATGAAAGAAACAGTACTACGAAATAGAGCCATCGCCCAAGTAAAAGTGCAATGGAAGCACTTTATCCCTGAGGAGGCCACTTGGGAATTTGATGAATATTTATAGAAATCTTATCCAACCCTATTTCGAGAGATTAATGAACACTAAGGACAATGTTGTACTTAAGGGGGAGAGGATATAATATCCCCAAAATTTTATAATATTAAATTCTAAGTAAACTTTGGAATAAATTTCCGTTTTTTGGAAAATTCGGATTTGGAAATTATTTTCCATTTATGGAAAATTCAAATTTGGAATTTTTATTATTGTAATTAATTATTTGATGACTCTTGGGAAAATATTTGACTTTCCCAACTAACCTATTTTATTTTGACACATGTGAAAGACAAACTTTTTATAAATTAAATGTTGGAAGACAAATGGAATAGCGAGGTTAAAAATAGATGACCATGACTCCATGAGTGGGGAATAGGTTTGAATTGCCTCAAGGCTAATTTTTACAAGTGGAAAATGTGGAATTTGACCACTAGAAGCCCCTAAAAATCATGGATTTGTAAAGCTGTGAATTTCCCAAGGAGGGAAGAAAAGACATAGGGACAAGATGCATATAAAAACAACATATGGTGGAAGAAGGATGTTGCTTAGTATGTTGGAGAAACGAACAATATTTTTTGTTATGCGCACTTTGATTGTGAGGCAAAGGAATTTTTGATCTATGGATGGTGAATGTAGCTAAGGAGGATCATTCAGTTTTACCTTATGGACCCATGGTCAGGCCAGGGGGTGAATAAGGAAAGTGACTTGGTTGTTTTGTTCTATAGTTAGGTGCAATCTGGCTATTCTATTTTTATTCCTACATCAAGTTCAGATATGTATCTTGACTTGCATTCTTTGTCCATATTATTTTTTATTACTATTGGTTAGGAATGTGTTTGTTTATTATAGTTCAAGGGTACTATACTATTTTAAATTGAAATGTGATGATGGTATATATACATATGTATATTCTGATCTATATAGAAATATCAAAACTATTGTATGTTCCTCTTAATCGTTTAATATGGTTATACATATATGAACCATTGTATATACATATATATGTGTTCATGAAAAAGAAATGATAGAAATGATTGTATGATCCTATTGGTCATTAATATATATATATATATATATATATATATAAATGACTATATATACATATATGTGTTCATCTATAAAGGTATGATACAACTATTTTTATATTCCTATTGACCATTGAATTAGATATATGTTGAATTACTGTTTCAAATATGTACAAATACCATAGAGAATAGACAGAACGAATAAGAGTCCATATATATGATTTATATTATAAATAACCACAAAAAATAGTGTTTTAGTAGTCTACAAATGTATTGCAAAATTAGTTGTTACATTAAATGAACCTTGCTCAAAATATTTACAAAACAACCTGTGTATTCAATTGATGATGGTTCAAATATTACAGTGGAGTACCATAGGAAAAAGATTCCATTACCACTTGTATTGTAAACAAAATTTAAGAATAACGCATAAAATATTTATTCCTAGATCGTAACTCGATTACCTCTCGAGAAACAGGTGTTTCCTTATCCACTTCCCTCGATTTTATAAACTTGCAAAAGAAGATAGATTAGAGTTTAGTAAACTATAGTAGTAGTTTAATGGAAATTAATTATTAATAATAATTCAAGGCAATAGTTATCTTTTGTTTGGAAAAAGGGACAGATCGCCACGTGTGCTTATGTGACAATCTATCCACGATCCAAGAGGAGGAGGAGTGGACCCAATTTTGACTGATGGATACCCTCGCAAAACAAAAGAAAGGCCCCATCATTAAATTCATGTCATTGTGTTTAAACCTGCACTTATAAACAAAGAAAGTAAAAGTAAATAAGTAGCACAGATTTATTAAAAGGATGCACGTATTCTCCAAAACCCTGTGTATTTTCACCTTAGACCATTAAAACCTAAAGAGGAGCATAAGATGTGACATGTGTTAAATCACAATAGATTTTTAAAACCTAAATAGAAATTAGAGAATGGTAAATATTTTAAAGGTCTAAGTTCATAGTAACATTTGGAAGGAACCAAAATCGAAGGTTAAAATTCTAACGATGCAGACATGAATTACCCACAGAGGGACTGATACGAATTTTAATTACATAGGAAACAAACACAACTTTCCCACCGAGGGTTAATTCTTCTATATATATATTTTATATATAAAACAGATAATGTAATTTAGGAAACAGAGGGTTAATATTGCCCCATATATTTGATGTATGAAGAAAAGAATGTAACTTATGAACAAAGTATTAACTCTTGCTATACATATTTACAAAGAGCATATTTTCAAATTTCCACAGAGTATACATTTATGCAAAGCGTATTTGTGAGTCATTAGATGCTTGTACACATAGCGTATCTACGAATTCCATAGAGGACTAATTACGAATTCCACAAAGTGCCAAAATAATTACAGAGAGAACACTTTATGATTACACAGTGTTAATATAATTTTACAAAGGACAAAATTTTTGACTTTCCCACAGAGGATCGATGTGGCCGTATATGTTATCGTTGTATGTATACATAGGAAGTAACTTATGAATTAAAAGAGGGTTAATTTTTACTATAGATGTTCTTGTTGTATAATACACAGAATGACAATTACGAACATGGGGTGATATTTGTATATAAAAATAACTATTGTATAATAAACATAATGAAATTCACGAACAGAGGGTTGATATTACCCAGAATGTAATTCAGGAATTTCCATAGAAGGTTAATGAATATATGCATATGCGTAAATGGTAAAAGGGAAAATACCCTTCGATGATTGACAATAGAAAATTCAGGACAATAACAATCAACATAGTAAGTCTCATAATTCTTAGGACGAGTTCCAAAACTAGTAGGGTTATAATGGTGGAAGGAGACAGACCAGGGTTCGACGCTTAAAATGTTTCGGTCCACTAAGGAACCACAACAATTATGGGGCAGAAGAACAACAGTCAACTGAGGAAAATTTCAATAAACCACCAGTCCCGTAACCTTAAGCACAAAGGAACTCTGGGAGGAAAAATACATAGGGAGGCTCAACGACAATACTTGTAAATCCTAAAAAAAATTTTTACATTTCATGAAAATAGAGGATTTATTCATGAAACAATTCACACATAGGTCATGAATAATGAAATCATTACTTACCTTGGTGTGCAGAGAACCCCGATTTGCATTGTGGTTTTTCTTCATCGTGCACTGGTCATGTTTCAACATGGGGACCATAAAAAAACTTGTTACAAAACCCAGGAGCCGAACCTCACCAAAGTGCACCGATAGGGTTGCAAACGTAGAGGAAAAACTCTTACAAGACCAAGGATTTGAACCTCCCTATTGCGCACAGGTGGTGTTGCAAAACAATACAGAGAAAAAACTTGAAGACATAACCAAAGTGGGGAATCAATGAACGATGGTGACCTAGAAGGCCTCACAAAGAGGGGTAATGGTTGTTGGGTACACCCTATGTCGTTCCATGTGAAGCCATGGAGATGGTGAGCCTGCATTGGGTCAGACAACCTAAGTGTCAAGTTTTGGAGGTACAATACAGGACTCCCCATTAATGAAATATCCAAAGGTAAATGCCTAGAGTACTGATCTCACATCTTCCATTAAAATGGTTTCAAACCTATTCAATGTTGGGCCATGTCACTAGTTAGGTCGGGTTTAATGTTGTTAGGAATAGGTTATGTTTGTGGCGCTAGAGAAAAACAATAAGTGTTATGGTGTATGTTTCCTACACTATATAAAAGTCTTTGTTGGTATGGAAACCATATATCAGTCCCTATGTAACGATATTTACATGTTTTGCATATAAACTCTTCGACGAACTATGATATAAAATACATTGTGGTGTATTTTTATATGATAACGATATAAACTTTAGGAATAGTTTTATTTTTATCATAGTTTGTATTATATATGATACATAATGTCATGGTTACGATTTATCCCATATATATATGTAATGTCCCCACTTTGGGACATCATCACAATGCACAGATTTATGATGACCAGAGTAGCCAGATCGATGTTATAGTGAGTACAAGAGTATTTGAGAGGGATTGTGGGGTCCATATTGCATTTATAATCATATTTCATCATTATGATCCATTCTGCACAGGTTGTCTTTGGTTTCGTTGCATTCCGACGATTTCCATGATTTTGACTATTTTGAGCTATAAGTTAATTGAAATCAGTGAAGAGGTCATTTTGGGCACATTACTTGGAGGAACCTCTTAGTGTAATAGCTCATTGGGATTTAGAGGAGAAACACTATAGGATGGGATGGCTAGAAGTGACTTTCAGTTTCTAGGGAAGCCACAAGGAGAGATAAGGAGCTTTTGAGAGGTAAAAAGGTTAATTAATTAATTAAAGTGATTTAATTAATTAATTAAATATTAATAAAATGAAAGTAACTTTGGAGGTACAAGGTGAAACAAAAGTATAAAGGAAAGGCAAGGGCCTCTTCTCATTTATTGATGTATGTTTATCTTTTGATATCTGGCTTCTAGCTAGTAAGTCCAACATTGGGGGTTTTGAGGGTTTTGACTTAACAAACCCTAGAGGATGATTCGGTGGTGAAAGATTCCACCTAGATTGTCCCAAGCTTGGTCTCAGAGATGCAATACACTCCCACAATAGTTCTATATCTACAAAGTTGCAGAAGGATTCCACATCAGTTACTTGTGCAGATAGAGAGAGGGTGCACCAATTGAGTGTTTCTAGCAAGGGGAGCACACCATCCATTGAGGGAAGTTCACTGCACATGATTGGCAGGGATTTTCGAGATTTTGTCACCTGGTTTCTTCTTCCAGGTTCTCCACCATGATTCCTAGTGCTTTCTGAGGGAGTTTATGGCTCAGATTATTTCGTAGAGAAGTGGGACAAATTGAAGAGAAGGAGGGTGTTTTTGAGATTTAGATCTAGTTAGTTTGGAGGGGTTACACTTCAGATATGACCTTGAGACTTCACCTAGTGACTTGCAGTGTCCCGATCTATATTCCTGGGGAGTTTCAGAGAATTTGGAGGCCTCATTGAGCAAGGTCGAATTATCTAGGGCTTCAGTCATCCATTGGGGCTCACCATTCAATGGAGTCAGATCTATAGAGTTTGAGAGTGGATTTGGAGATTTGGACACTTGGGTTGTCCTTAAAGTTTCCTGATCTATCAGTTGACATATTTCTTAGGGTGATTGGACACTTTTGGGAGCAGAGCCGAATTATTGAGGGCTTCATCATTCTACAGAGCGTGGAACCTTCCAGCTTGGGGGTTTAGCATTCTCACAGCGCAGATCTATTGTCTTCCGTCTTCATTGTATATTCAACCTTTGGAGGCATGTTGGAGTCTTTTATTGGAGCATTTTGTAGAAGCTCTATTGTTTATCTTCTTGTCCATCTGTTGAGCATTCCAGATCAACATCTTCATTGTAGCAGGTTTCTCTATCTTATGAATAAAAGCTATTTGAGATGTTTTGTCTTGTCTATCATATTGCATATGAATGAGGTATGTTCCATGGTTGTCTCTTCTTCTTATTTGATGCATACACACATATAAACACATCAGCAAACCCTAAGGCTGAAATCAAGAGGCCATTCATCAAGTAAAAATATTTAAACAAGTAGGACAACAAAGTGTTTGATGAAATACCTCACTCAGAAAAAGTTTTAAAAAGACACCAAAATCGTGATCATCCTTGCATAATGGCTTGGGATCATTACAATATATATATATATATATATATATATGAATAACATTAGTGTTATGGTTTTCATACTATAGTCGATACAGTAAGCAATGTATATCATATTCGATAGTGAAAATGTTATGGGCATACTATATGTTAGTCTATAGTATATAGTTTATTACGCATTGTAATATTTTTTGGATAGAATGACTTAACATAGACATGGTAGTTATTATAAGGGCTATGACAACCATGGTTGCAATTTTATTAACTACAAATAAGTGCATGATTATAATCCAATGACGACAATAAATTTACTATGATTATAATAAAGGAATAAAGTTATGGTTTTGATCAAATATTGAAGAGTCAATGAGCTTTAATGTCCCCTAACAAAAAAAATAAAAATTGGGAAATTCGGGGTACATTACATATGGTATCATAGCTGAAGGTTACAACACTTGGACCTGAGGGAAAGACCAAATTATTTAAATTTTTTATTTCTGTTTTAAAGAAAAAAAACTAACAAATATGTTTATTGTTACAAATAGAAAAATTGTTGGTATGTTGTGATAATGTCAATACAAAATGAATAAGAGATAAGCCCTGAAGAGAATACTAATCAAGGACTTCCTAAAGAACCTGGTCATAACAATGAAGGAAGTTGATCCACCCAGGTTTTGGAAACAATGAAGAACCTTATCGTTGAATTACAAGTGTTTAATGCATATAATCAAAATATGAAAAACTTACAGGAAGACTAGTTATAAATAAATGAAATTTTGATGCACAGTATAGTAACAAAAAAGAGCTCAAAGGACAATAAAAAAGAGGAGAAGTCAACAAACGGTCCTCTAAAAACTTTTCTCATGAAACATAAAACAAGAACAGTTCTTCTGAAGGCACACGATGGCAAGAAAGAAAACAACTACAAGAAGAAAAAGAAAAAAAGTAGATCACCTCAAAGATGAATTCAAGAAAATAAAACCATCCACCTTTGACAAAGAATTAAGGATGGGTGTAGAGGATGAAGCATGGATACTAGATGTAAATAAATACTTCCATATCTACAATTACTCTAGTAATATGAATGTCAGAATGGCCATTTACAACTTGAACGGAAAAGCAAGTATCTGGTGGCAACACCTAAAATTGTATAAGTGATTGAAAGAGAAACAAATGGAATGATTAGATTTTAAGAAATATTTCAAGAAGAAATATTTGTTAGAAATCTATTATGAAAGAAAGACAACGGAATTTTATGACCTAAGACTCAGACAAATGACCATGGACGATCTGATAAATGAATTTCTTGAATTCTTGAGATTTGTACCATACATCAAGGAAGACAAAGTAAAGATACAATGATTCTTAAGCTGTCTACCAACGTCGTACAAAGACATAATTGAATTTGACAACCCCAAGAATTTAAACAAAGTGTTTAGAAAGTCTCGGATGTGCTATGATAATTACAAACATAGGTATGAAATTTCCAAGGCATGGAAGGACAAGAAACAAGACTAAATGAGTCACTGAAATAAAGGCTTCCAACCAACCCCTTTTTGGAATATGGAAAAAGGTTTCCAAAAGAAAGACTATCATTCCAACACCTAGAGTGCTGAAGGGGGAGGTAGACTAGTTAGTCTGGGACTCAATAAAGTTAGGGAGAACCCGAGAGAACCATTAAAGTGTTGAGAGTGTGGAGAAACTCACTTGAGGAGGAGTTGTCCATGCTTAATTTCCACAGCAAGAACTACAGTCCATAACCTACAAGAAGCTTCTAAAGTAGTAGATATGGGCATAAGTGTGTGCAAAAATAATGCAATTGTGGATGGTAGACAAGTTGATCACCAATACACTATCGTGAAGGTTGAAGGAAAATTCATTCATTTATATATTAATTGACCCAAGAGATAGTCTGCGTTATGTTACACTTGGTCTAGTTGAATTAAGAAAACTCAAGAAAGTAAAGCATGCTATGTCCTAGTTAGTACAGTTAGCAACATGGACCAAGAGAAAAGTAACGGATTTTATTCCTAAATGTGAACTCAACATAGATGGTCAAAGTACAAAGTTAAATATGAACATTTTACCTTTGGGATCTTACAATATAATCATTGGAATGGATTGGTTAGATAAACATAAGTAATTTTAAACTGTTACAAAATGTCACTTACTTACAGAGACGAAAACAACATAGTTAGGATGATACAAGGGATCCAAAAACTAGTTTCGGTTAGCCAGATATAATCCCTGTAGTTTAAGAAATGTATGAACAAAGGTTGCCAAGTTTATGCTATTTAGTTAACTAATCTGTTAGAAAAGGAAAACAAACTCAGTTTATAGGACTTTGCAGTACTACATGGGTTTAGATATGTATTTGTGGACAAAATACTAGAACTACCTCAAAGAAGAGAGATAGATTTCTCTATCGATCTATTACCTGAATTTTCCCCGATATCTAATCACCTTATAGTATGAGTTTACCCGAATTAACAGAGATGAAAATTCAGCTACAAGAATTGTTAGATAAATAATATATCAGACCAAGTGTCTCACCTTGGGGAGCACATATTATTTTTGCTAAAAGGAAAGAGGGGACTTTCAAACTATGCATTGATTATCGATAACTAAATAATATGAAGACCAAGAAGAAGTATCCTTTACCCAGAACTAACGACCTGTTTGACCAAGTGGGGGGAGAAAAGATCTTCTCTAAGTTATATTTAAAGTCTGTTTATCACCAAGTCAAAATAAAGGATGAAGATATAAATAAAACAACATTTAGAACACGATACAGACACTATGAGTTTTTCATAATTCCATTTGGTCTTACTAGTGCACCAACAACCTTTATGTGTTTGATGAATAGTATATTTAGTCAATACCTAGATAAATTTTTATTGGTGTTTATCGATGATATTTTAGTTTAATCGAAAACGAAAGAAGAACATGAAGAAAATGTGAAAATAGTATTACAGACCTTAAGGAAACACAAGTTGTATGTGAAGTTTGATAAGTGTGACTTCTACCAAAGAAGGATACAATACCTAGGACACGTGATATCCGAAGAGGGTATTTTAGTTCATCTAGAGAAAGGAAAATATATTATGGAATGGCTTATCCCTAAGGATGTAGAAGACATTTGATCATGCATTCGAATTACCGATTATTACCGAATGTTTATCAAAGGATTTTCTAAGATCGCGTATCGAATTAGATATCTACGGAAAAAGAGAACAAGATTTACTTGGACACAAAAGTGTCAGGACAAATTTGATAAGCTAAAAGGACTGTTAACTACAAAACCTATTATAAGGGTAGAGGATCCTGATAAAGACTTTACAGTTTGTTTGGATGCAAGAAAAGAAGGCTTGGGAGGTGTCCTAACACAAGATGGACATGTCATCTATTACAAATCATGTAAACTGAAAGAACATGAATGGAATTAAGTTACACATGATTTAGAGTTAGCAGTTGTAATTCATGTGCTGAAAATGTGGCGACATTATTTAATGGGGAGAAATTTTCTACTACTAACTGACAACAGTGGTGTAAATTTTTTATTCATTCAACTATATCTCAATGCAAGGCAAGAGAGTTGGCTATCCATTTTAAGTGAATTTTATTTCGAAGCAAGACACATCAAAGGAAAAGAAAAAAAAGTTGTAGATGCCCTAAGTCATAGGAATAAGAGACCTTTTGAGATAAGTGCTAGCAAAGAATAAAACAACATCGAACAAACAATAAAATATGCAAGCTATAATGACGAAAAATACATCAAAACAACAATAGAATTACAAGTAAATGCTAAAAAATTGGACAAAACAGATTTGAGTTTGGATAAAAATGGATTGCTAAGGTTCAAAAACATGCTACACATACCTAATTCTATTGATTTAAAGTCAACAACGCTTGAGGAATTTCACAAAAAGACATATTCTGGTCATCCAGGATACGAGAAAATGATAACAACCTTAAATTTTTTTTTTTATTGGCCTAACATGAAAACTGAAACAACTAAATACGTATCTAAATGCTTATATTTTCAATAGGTAAAGGCTAAACATCAATATCCAGTTGGTCTGCTACAACCCCTACCTATACCTGAATGGAAGTGGGAGATTATCTCATTGGACTTCATCACGGGTTTTCTTAAGAATCAAAAGCAAAATGACTCAATTATGGTAGTGATTGATAAACTTAGAAAATATGCACATTTTATACCTGTGAAGTCTACTTATAAAGAAATTAATATTTTTGAATTTTTTATGAAATAAATATTTAGATTACAAGGAATTCCTAAGTGCGACGAGTACCTACACTTAGTTGAATTTGCTTACAATAATGGATATCAGACATCAACCAAGATGAGTCTCTTCGAAGCATTATACGAAATGAAATGCACAAATCTGATTAGTTGGGATAATCCAGTTGACAGTATTATGATGGGATAGGAATGCTCCAGGAAATGGAGAAAATGGTAAAAAGGATACAACATAATTTAAAGGAGGCCCAAGATCGACAAAAAATCTATGCATATTTAAAATGTAGATGCCAAGAATTTCAAATTGGGGACCATGTATATCTGTAATTCAAAGCAAGGATAAGCTCTCTAAAGCTAGGAAAATTTTCAAATTTGGTGCCTGGGTTTTGTGGCCCCTTCAAGATTTTAACTCGAATCAGACCATTGGTGTATTAACAAGCATTTCTTGCAAATTTAAAACTTCATAATGTGTTTCATGTTTCCTTATTAAAAAATTATATTCATGATCCTAATCACATCATTGATTGGAACATGGTGCAGGTGGAACCAGAAGGCAAGTTCCAAGAGGAACCTCTGGACATTCTGGACAGGAAAGTAACAATACTACAAAACAAATCCATCGCTCAGGTAAAAGTGCAATGGAAGCACTTTATCCCTTAGGAGTCCACTTGGGAATTGGAGGAATATTTGAAGAAATATTATCCAACCCTATTCTGAGAGAGGAATGAACACTCAGGACAATGTTGTACTTAAGGGGAAGAGGATGTAATATTCCCAAAATTTTAGAATATTAAATTCTAAGTAAACTTTGGAATAAATTTTTGTTTTTGAAAAATTTGGATTTGGAAATTATTTTCCATTTATGGAAAATCAAAATTTGGAATTTTTATTATTGTAATTAATTATTTGATGACTGATGGGAAAATATTTGACTTTCCCAACTAACCTATTTTATTTTGACACATGTGAAAGACAATCTTTTTATAAATTAAATGTTGGAAGGCAAATGGAACAACCAAGTTAAAAATAGCTCATCATGACTCCATGAGTGGGGAACAGGTTTGAGTTGCCTCAAGGATGATTTTTACAAGTGCAAAATGTGGAATTTGACCACTAGCATCTCCTAAAAATAAGGTATTTGTAAAGATGAAAATTTTCCAAGGAGGGAAGGAAAGACCTAGGTACTGAATGCATATAAAAACAACATATGCAGGAGGTTGGGCACTACTTAGTATGTTGGAGAAAAGAAAAATAATTTTTGTTATGAGAACTGTGAGTTTGAGGAAAAATAATTTCTTATCTATGCATGGTGATTGTAGCTAAGGATGATCCTTCAATTTTCCCTTATGGACTCATGGTCAGGCTAGGGGGTGAACAGGGCAAGTGAACTTGGTTGTTATGTTTTACGATTGGGTGGAATTCGGTTGTTCCATTTGTATTCCAACATCAGGTTCAAATATGTATCTTTACTTGCATTCTTTGTCGATATTATGTTTGATTACTATTGGTTAGGAATGTGATGGTTTATTATAGTTCAAGGGTACTATACTATTTTAAATTGAAATTTGATGATGGTATATATACATATGTATATGATGATCTATAC